>AZIM01006346.1:8610-27627 GCA_000516915.1 Ophiophagus hannah | reverse complement strand
ACAGCCTGCACCACCAAGGCCCTTGGTGGTGCAATTTGACGGCACATAATCAAGATTGTAATCATTTACAAATTTACGTAAGAAAAAGCACCATGGCTTAGTGGAATGTACAACTGACCTACTGCATATTTGTAAATGAGCTTTCCCACACGGGATGTCTTATAGTTGCACTTCATCTTCCACCTTCCCTATTCCTCTATCCAGCAGAGAGAATCAATTGTGAGAATTGGTCCTATATATTTGGAGGGTGCCCATTTGCAGAAGACTCCTAAGCAGAATGAGGCAGCTGTCTTAGGCAGTTCCCAGTGAGCGCCAGCAAACTATAACCTCGTTCTGCTTTTGCATTTGTAAGGTGACCAACTGTCCTCCTTTAGGGAAAACAGTCCTTCTTTTGTAAGTTCTGTCCTCTCTCGAAAAGTGTCCTCCTACATGTCCTCCTTTTTGATATTTGAAGACTAATCTGTAAAAATCTCTGTATTTGATCGATGCAGATCTGAGCCGTCGTGTGTAATGTGACATATTTGTATTTGATATGACGATTCCTCAAGGCTCGGTACAGTGAGGCAAGACGCGATTATGAGACGCATGAACTCTACAGATAATTGTTTTGAGTGCGCCGCGCGCAAGTGGCTTTGGTTTTTTTCTTCAATTTATTTGTGTCCTCCTTCTCATTGTAAAAAAGTTGGTCACCTTAGCATTTGTACTGCCAGGAAATAACAATTTCAAAATATTTTAGGCAACATTTTGGCCTGAATAGTATTTGTTTTCACTTAAGAGGTGCCAATTTTTGCTCAGCCTCAGCAGCAAAATGTCTGGAGCCTATTTCCAAATAGCATGCCTGTCAAATATGTTGAACTACAACTCCCAGAATTCTCATTTAGTTCCATTATCACTTTCTTTCAGGCCAAATCTAGTTAGAAGCACGAAGCAAGGGAAGGCCCATCTACTCCACATCTTTTCTATTACAAGTGAAACCTGAATAATATAAAGAAAGCACACCGAACTTTACTACTGTACAGCACTGTACCTCATTCAACATGCCCTGGAACCAATCAGGAAGCAGCACTTCGCTCCCACCCATTCATCCCGTCTTTTGTGACGAATGGGGTGAGCCTAACAAACAGGGACGGAATCAGATCGGCCAATTAGAGAGTAATGAGGGCAGCACTTCAAAGGTAGAAGGAGGAGGACAAAGCACGCTTATTGGAGAAATGAGAGCGCTATGTGAGTCTTCGATTGGCTGGCAAGAGAAGCAATCCGAGCCGTCTGTTGGAACGTGCCACGACTGTGGCCGCAATTGGTTGGTACAGCTGGTTGTTATAGTTACATTAGAAGAGGAGGATCCCGGAAGCGGAGGGCAGATTGTGAGTATTAGTTCGTGCAGCTGTTGTGCCTGTGGCGGCGTGGCAACCTTAAGGGAGGTCCTCGATGGCTTCGCGGGTTTCGGGCGTCGGTGCTTTATTGGTCTTGCTGCTGGTTCCGGCTGGGCTGAGGGGAGCCGTCGCTGATGACAGCGACTGGGTTAAACTACCCAATAAATGCGAAGGTGAGCTTGGATTCAGGAGTGCGGAGTGAGGGGCGCTGATGAGATCTGGAAGGAGTGGATGAAAAGCCTAGAATCTGTAGCCGCGGTTATTTAAACAGGAGCTTAGACGAGGCAAGGTTTGTCTAGTAAAGTCCAGCTAGGCGGATGATACCAATGCACCACAAGACAGTTAGATATTTTTTTCAAGGATAGTCCCAGAATGAATGGAGCACGGATCTTGTCTTACTTTTGTCGAAAATTACAGTATTTATTACTGTAATTTAATCTTGTCTTTAAAATGCTACAATGCTGTGAATGTAATCACTAATGAAATGACATCAGAGCTACGAAGTTATTTGGGAGGTGTACAATAAATGATTTTAATCTGGGTATGTTTTTTTATATTGCAGCTTATTAGCTGCTTGGAGAGTTTAAGAGTACACCGGATATAAATATTAGCAAATAAAATAAATTCTGTGACAGGACTTTATTACTATAGCGAATGATAACCATTAAATGGCTGTTTTTCAAAGGAGGCTGGGGGTTTTATTTAAAAATGTTATGGTATTATTAGAATGGAAAAAGGATCTGAAAAAATGTTGTCACTAAAATGGGGCCAGATGAGTAAAAAAGAAAAGAGGAACAGAAAGAAATATGAGCCCCTAGTTGTGAGTTTTTAAGGTTTCTAAAGTAGGTAGCATTGCAGTGTAAAGAAAGCAAACTGAATTTAGACTGAAAAAATGACTTCAGCAAAGCTAGTTGTGTGGGCTTATTGGAACAGCGAATGTATGTTTTATTTTATTATGTAAAGAATTTCTGTGGTTGCCCAATTTCCAAAAATGTGACTCTGGGTAGCATAGAGCAATGTATGGTATAAAGAGTTTAGTACTATGTGTATGTGAATTTTCATTATATCTATGCATAGCAAGTCATTAAGTTTTACAAATGGAGTAGTGAGGCTACTGGACTGCTTTACAGAATGTTCATTGCCATAAGCTAGTGGAAAATTGAGCAACATTTGTAATATAGCAGATCAGCAGTCACAATTACCATTACTAATTGTTTTGAGTTTTCACTGTATTTAGTTTGCAAGTATGTTGCTTTGGAACTGAAGACTTCCTTCGATGAAACTGGCAAGACCAAGGAGGTGATTGACACAAAATATGGCTTTTTGGATGGCAAGGGATCCAAAATCAAGTACACAAAATCGTAAGTGGAACAAGGTTGTTGAGAAATGCAACAGGTTTTTATCTTGGCTTTTCCCTCAGAATTCATAGAGGAATCCTGAGAATGGATTGAGGTATAAACAAAATGCTAAAACATGAATTACGAAGTAAAGTGCCATAGCATTGGCAGACAAAAAACGTGGAGGTAGCAAATGGAAGATTAAACTGGCCATTTGTCCTCCATAATTAAAGGAACCTGAGTTTTCATTTTAATAGTTGAAATAATAGACATCCAGAAATGCTGTTTAATTTCCCAGCATACTTTTCTGTCTGCAGGGACATTCGACTGATCGAAGTGACAGAAAACATCTGCAAGAGGCTTTTGGAGTACAATTTGCACAAAGAAAGATCAGGAAGCAACAGATTTGCAAAGGTTTGTAACTTAGAATTCTTCTAGCATTTATTGCATAATTTTTACAAGCATTAACTTGCATTACTTGTTCCTCACTTTCCTTTGGCAGTCTCGATGTTTTCAAAGTATATTCTTTATTCACTCTATTTTAGGGTATATCTGAGACATTTGAAACTCTTCATAACTTGGTGCACAAAGGAGTAAAAGTAGTGATGGACATTCCATACGAGTTATGGAATGAAACCTCTGCAGAAGTGGCTGATCTTAAGAAACAGGTATGGTAGTTGAAGGACCTTTATTTTTGTACTGGTATTATTTTAAAAAATTATGATAGTACTCCCCCACTTCCACATGATGTTAGGAAACTTTGCCTGAGCTTTCCCTTTCTTTGAATTTACTAATTTTAGCTTTCAAGGGCTGCAGGGACATGGAGTGGGTGGAACCTATCTTTTTTCAGTTTGGAGGACTGGGGCTTTAATTCACAGAAGAATGGATGAGGCTGAATGTGTTTATATACCTTAAGTCATTTCTAAAAAAATATATCATCAAGAATTGCTATTCTGCCTCAAAATTTTAGTGTGATATAATCCGGGGTGGCTCTGAGGGCTCCCAAAAAGATGTTTCTGAATGGTCAGTTACTTCAAAAAATTTAATGAAACATCTCATTATCTAAACTTCATGTTAATCTGAATATTTACAAAGAATTTACAGAAATTGTTTCGGAGGGCGACTGCTGAAGCTTCAGTGGTTTACTAGATCTTTACTCTTGATTCTGCCAATCACCAATTGGGAAAAAATGTAACTGTATATTTCTAAAGACTGGAGGCCTTCTGAGTAGGGGGGGATTTCAAACTAAGAATCAGTAACTAAGAATCAAGGTCACAGAGAGAAATTAAGCCTTGAGTATGTCTGGGTATGGTCTTCTCAAAAAGTCTGTACTATTGGGGAGGGGTGCGGTCTGCTTTGTGCAGCCAGGCTAGAAGCTACATGATAACAGAATTTTCTGGAGAAAAGCAGATCCAGGTGTAGTCGGAGCCTGGATGGGGGATTATCCAGAAATCCTTCACACATTGGTCTTAATTATGTAATGGGGAAAAATGTAATCAATATAGTCTAACTTACTGCTGGGTTTTGAAAATAAAACATGTAAATCTAGAATTCTAAAAATACTGAAGTTGCTTCTCTACTCCTTTCTCTTCTGTTATTTTTGGTCTGTTTCTGTTATTCTTCAGTGACAGGTTTCTGAGGCACCTGAATAGTTATTTTATAACAAATGAAATTATCTACAGGATGTGAAAAGATGTGGTGTGAAACCTTGGGTTTCTAGCTTTCTCTGAAGAGTCATGCTTTCATGATTTTGGTTTCCCTCTCACTTTATCTGCTAGTGTGAGACAATGGTGGAAGAATATGAAGATGTGATTGAAGATTGGTATAAAAACCATCAACAAGAAGACATTTCCCAGTTTCTGTGTGCAAATCATGTGTTGAAAGGAAAGGACGCCAGTGAGTTTCCCTTCCATGGAATTGATTAATGTGGGTGGCTGGGATCTAGGGATGCTTGTGCAGCACAGCCCCATCTTCCCTTCCCTTCCCCTCCCTCCACCACCACCACCACCCCCCAAGATGGGAAATATGTTTTTCTGTGCAGTGTTAAGCTCTGCATTTCAGGAAGGATGAAAGAAATAAAAATAGGTGGGAAGAATAATCTTTTTTCACTCTGCTTTTTCATTTCCTGCCCAGTTGTTGCTAATAAAAGGATAGATGTTCCTCGCCAGGTACTGCTTAGAGAAACATTTTAAATTTAGGCCAAACATCATACCTTTGTGACTTATTAAGTAACACATTGAATTCCATGGATAGCTCTCTCTTTCTTTCAGAAAAGGGAACCAAATTGGTAAAAATTTATTTTTTCCCCAAAAATTATGCTGAGTTCAGCTTTTAAAACAACTGGGTGGCCAAGATGGAAGTATTCTGGTTAGGAAACAAGAACTGACATAGTCAAACAGATAGACGTCTGCCCCTTCACTACATTTTATGAAAAACACCATGATGCCTGGTTGCTCAGGCCACATGGGAAAAAGTGTGGCTTATTTAGTTTTAGTTTTTTAGTTCTTTTTAAAAGAATTAATTTATCTTTAAAATCCATACACTATAATTACAATAAACCATGACTTATCTCAGGGTGCAATTCCAATTCTTTGGCACTTAAAATGGTTCTAAGATTTGGCTGGCCACTAGAGTTCTAGTGTTTGTGAATCAGCTTAATTAGAATAAATTAATGAATTTCCTTTCTTGGCCCTTTATGAAAACATATATTAAAAAGAATTATTATCCTTAAAAGCCAAGACTGTTGCTGAGAGCTGCTTTCCATTTTTGTTGCTAAGGGAAAAGAGGTAAAGATAGCAATTCTTACTTTAATTTTTTTTTTTTGGCTTCATGTCTGAGAAGGATGGAATTGAAAGCCAATTTTATTCATAGGTAGATTTCATTAATTAAAAGGAAGAGGTGACTTAATCAAGATGTAATGTTAATACAGTAGTTTCAGTTGTAGATAATGCAAAGTTTTTCTATGCTTAGTATTAACCTTCTATCTGCTTAGCAGAATAGACAACATTTGCAGGTCCTGTCTTTCTTAAATGTCACATAGTTCTGTGAAATATTAACCTGGAATCAACTCAGCAGTCCCTGGTCTCAGGAACTAGTAATTTAAACTGAATGGAAATTGTAACGGTTGAGAGAGGAAGAAAAATAGTGATGTTTAAGTCAAGATAGAGAGAAGTGGCAGTTTGACGATAACTTAGCAACTGTTTTTGTCCTTTTTCTAGGCTGTCTGGAAGAAACGTGGACTGGGAAAAAAGGAGACCTGGCAAATACAGGGCAGAAGGCCAAGAAAAAGGAAGGCAAGGCAAAAAAGCCTTCAAAGAATAAAAAACGCTCCAAGGCTGACCAAAAAACAGAAAACATGCAACCAAGTACCTTAGAGACACCTGATCAGACTGAAAAGGAAGATGATGATCAGAAGCTAGCTTCACTTTCACACAGCACGGATGAACTGTAGGATCTTCAGAGTCACAGAGTCACATTCTATCCACACCTGTCTTGTGGGTTTGCAAACTTGTATTTGAACCACTGAGAATTGCTGTGGCCTGTGGGAGTTGCAAGAAGATCCATATTGTTGTGAAGGGGAAGTGGAGAAATGGGCAATGATCATGGTCACTTGAAACTGAATTCTTCAGTGTTACTACACCTCAGCAAAGGCAAGGTACAGGAAGCCAGCTTGCTACTTGTATTCTTTGGTGGACAGTCAAATTAGAAGTGCTGTGGAAGATGCAGTTGAGCTGTTGACTATCTAGTCTATGTGGCTTGCCTTTGGAAACTGAGTTTGCTGCCCTCGTTAATTCTCTATCCCATGGCTTCTGACTTTGACTTGCTGGACAACATTGATGAAAAAAGAAATGAAAAGCATAAACAAAGACATTCTGATCTTGTGGCAATTCATTTTCCTGCCATATTCTTGGATTTGGCTGTATCTTAAGGTCTCTAACTTGTACATTCTATTGGGGGTAAGATACGTTTAGTGCTATCCTTCCTTATTAAACAGAACATTGTTCATTTGGGAGGAAGTAAGAATGAAAATTCTGTCAGGATAAAGGGCATTGAGTTTCTGTTCTGTTTCTTTTTTTAAAGTCCTTAACAGTAAGGAATCAATACTTCAGTCATTTCAATGAGAGGAGCATTTACAGATGTCTTTGTTGATGCTTCCAAACCCCAAAATTTGTTTCTGAACATATTGTAGTCATACTTACCATTTTCTGAATTTTTTTTTAAATAAAAATGTAGGGTATTTTTGCATAATGTGTGTTTCATTTAGTTCCTACACTGACTCTCCATATCTGTTCCAGAGAATGCACCTATTATCTCTGTTCAGTGTTCACTTTTTCTTCAAGGGATTGAAAGGAATGATATAGCCAAGAACCTCCAGGTGCAAAGTGGTCAACTAAAGATCATTTTCAGACTGAACCCACATGCTTGTTTCGTGTATGAATCATTTATGAGTTCTGTTATTAATCTTTTATTATTGGACAAAACATATTTGTGGAGTTGCTGAAAAATATTAAAATAAAGGTGGTGTCCTATAAGAGGAACAATTGTCTCTGAGTTGTTTCACACATTATACTAGGTCATAAAGTGATTTGTATATCATTGTTTATGACTTAGAACGTTGTGACTATTTAGCACAATGTGTGAATCCAGCCAATATCTGCAAATTTTATTATGAAATTCCTTTGCCATGAGTTGAAAAGAATTGTGGCATGTCAGAGTTAAGTGATCAAATGGATCTTTAAGCCAGGAAATGAACACCTGGGTGTTGCTAACTGGCCTTTTCATTTTGTTCTCAGACCTTTTTTCATATTCTTCTCATACTTCGAGTAGGACAAAGCTGGAATGTGTTTTGCTATAAGATATAACAGAAGAGGGTGAGCAAAATGGCAAGAGCAGCTCCTTCAGTTTGCAAATTTTGCAAACTTGCCTTTTATTTCAGGCCTTTTCTCACAAGAAAGGACAGCGAGCCTTTACTTTAAGCGTTTTAAATTACCCTAGCTAGAGTTTGCTGCAATTCAGAACATTCCCTTTTAGAATTAATTCCCTTTTCTTTAGGGTTATAGGATTAGGGTTGCTATATATGAGCTGCAAAAACCAGACCACCTTTAGATGGTGGCAAAGATACAAAAGCTTGTAACATTTTGCTGTATTCTGTTAATCATCTGAATTTTTGCATCCCACATCTGGTAGTCCTATATTTACAGGGGCTTTTCACTATTTCATCTGTTGTGACAGAGATTGCCTTTTTCTCTTGGTACCTTTTTTTACAGGCATCTGAAATATTTGTAATGCCATTTATACATTTTTCCCCTGTTCCTTTCAGGACAAGTGTGCTGCAATCTGACTTGTGTGACTACCTTCTTGCTGTGGAATAATGGCCTTTTAATGTACAAGAGTTGGGTACCTGCATTCCTCTCTATGTATCCTGGACCGAGGCTTCAATCTCTGAATATTTTATCTTGTCATGTGGCATTTCATTTTTTATTGAAAGTTTTTTTTGCAATATAAAATAGAAATAAAGAGAGTAAGAAAAGAGGGGAACGGAAAGGTGAATAAAATAAGAAAGAAAAGAAAAAGAAGAAAAAGCAATGACTTCTTTCAGTGCTATAAGATACCTAATACAGCCACAATGCTAACTTTTTACTTATCTAAAACAGTAAATACTAACCATTTCTATAACCATGATCTACTTAAACAAAATCCAAAATCAAAATTTCATTTTTTTCTTTCAAGAGTCCGAAAGTGATTTTCCAAATGGAAACAAAATTGGTTTAGAGTTTTTTCCCTAACAAATGGAATTAACTTTGCCATCTCTGCCAGTTCCCAAATCTTTTCAGTCCATTCCTCTATTGTGGAAGTCAATGCCTCTTTCCATTTTTGAGTATATAGGATTCTTGCTGCCATCAAGATACATAATAACAACGTTCCAATTTTTTTCCCTTCTCTTTATATAATAGTCCTAAAGAAAAATTTCTGGTTTCCATTATAAGTCAGTTTTAAGGATCTTCTGAATTAAAACCTGGAACTGTTCCCAATATTAGTTTGCTTTATAACACATCCACCATGTATAGTAAAAAGTACCCTCCATACAGTTATATTTCCAGCAAACATTCAAAAGGCCTTAGTACATTTCAGATAATTTATCAATCTGGAGTTTAATACCACAGGTATGTCATTTTATAAAAGTTTTCTTTAAGGTTATAATTCAAATATATTTCAGTCCTTTGGTCTGCATATTTTTTCCATTGGTCCAACATAGTCAAAATTTATTGCCATTGAATCATACAATGCTTAACATACTCACTTTCTAAATTCAACTCTGCAGCATTTTATATGCATTACCTATAAGGTGTTCATCATTAGTACATGTGGCATTTCAAAAAGAACTACAGAGGCACTGATTATTTAATCATAGTTATGTTACTGAGATTGCTTAGCTTCATTGGCCTAGCTAGATAGTAGCATCTAACCAATACTGTCTGATCTGAGAAACTAACCAAGATCAGATCTGATTAGTACTTGAATGCAGGAATATCTGGAAAGTCCTGTGGTGCATGCTTGATTATATTGTTGAAGAAAAATCCTGGAAAAATTAAGTGGCAAATCATTTATATATTGTGTACAAAACTGCATGGATTCAGTCTGTGAAAGTCAGCAAGAGTTGAACTTTAGTTGAAGGAATCTACTTTTTTTTAGTTTGCTTTTCCAGAGTTAAAATGCTTTATGGATTTTTTTTCCAGATCTAAACTAAATTACTGTGGAGATCTTGGTTCATCTTCTTTTGCAAAGATTTACCAGGTCAAGATATCACCATTCCTGTCTGTCTCACAGTATATTTGGATCAATTTTATGCAGAATTACTGAATACTTTGGCTTCTGATACACTTAATTTGCCTAATAATGCTTAAAATTACAACCAGAGAGGGCAACACATTTTAATTATATTTACACTACAATAGTTGTTCTGGAGTTTCTCTGCTTGTGATTAGCTTTTTCCTGTACTTTAAGAATGGATTTGAAGATCAAAGTTGGGAGTCCCTGGTTTCAAGGTTCACAAGTATTATAATGGAATGGGAAGAATATAAGATATCTGAAAGCTTTGGGTGGAGCTCCTAGGATCTCCATTAAGTGTCTGGAACCAAAGTTCCTAAGCTTTCCCACTTCACAGCACCCTTAGAGCTTCAGTAAGTTTTTTTTCAAAGCACCCCCATGCTACTGACTCATGATGTGTGACTGATGTTGGGTATTGTTATATTTCCCTTGAAAATTCAAAATATTCTATGGTGTCCTGTGACACTGCAGAGCAGTTTGTGAGCTGTAGATCCAGACAGTATTACACATGAATTAAATATAAATCATTTTCAATTTAATTTTTATCTTTGCATCATCTGTACTCTGAAATGAAGCTCCTGACAGTCTATTCAAAGACCAGGAGGACTGCAGATGGAGGTCATTTGATGTGCTTATCAACTGCATGTGATTCACTTATATCTACCACCAGAACTGGTTGAACTTCTGTCATAAGTAGGCACAATTGTTATTTTTTGTTTCATGACTGTCAGCAATGAGTTCCCAGCTCTAATTACACTCATCATTGAAAACTAGCTGTGTTTTTAAATGGTTGTACAATTAAACACAAGTATGTTTTCTCATAAGAGTAAGTTTGGTGCAGTGGATAATGCATTGGGCTAAGAACCTAGTGAATTCTAGTCCCACCTTAGACACAAAGCCGGCTGGGTCTCTGTGGACCAGTCATTCTCTCTCAGTCAGAAGACAATGAAAAACTTCTGAAAATTGCAAAAAAAAAAACCTGCAAAGGCTTGTCCAGGCAATTGCCAGGAGTCAACTGTTAAATATAAAAGAGAATTGCTTTTCTCAATGTGATGATTACATTTTCATTATTTTTTTCTATCTCAAAAAAGTAATAATGGCTTTTAAACCAAAAATATTCATCTAAAAACAATAGCAAAATAAAACCTAGAGTTGGATAATACTGTTACTGTATCAAACAAAATGAAACAAAACCTACAAGCTTGTGAATTCTCCAGAGATACTACAAAAGGAGACATTCTCATGTCTTTTTATTTTCATGCTTACTTTTGTTAATCTGAGGTAAATTTTGTTTTCTATGATCACTTGTTATCTTTAGTGGATTCATTACTTTATTTTTGGTGTGAAATCCTATGTTTGGTTTTTCCACTGATTTTCAGTATGTTATAGCTACATTGGCGTTTCCTTCAGTATTAGTAAACATAAAAGAACTTTTTTTGGAGTCTGTGTAGAAAATCTACACTTCATACATTTTCCAACTCATCAAGCTAAGTTCTTCATAACAAGGTTTTTTAAAGTACACTCATGTATTAATAGTAGCTTAATACTAATACATTCCCAAGGTGACAGTAGAAATATCTAATTCTTTATAGATTAGATGCCCAAAAGACAACATTGTGGTTCCACATTGATTTATGATGGAAAAGTCACAATTTGAAGCTAGTGTTTACTTTTGAAAAATACCTAGAAAAAAGTTAATCATCTGTAGGCAATGACTGTCAAGCAGTGACAATAAAAAATGTCTTGGGACATAAAGTCAGATTCCTGTGCTATTCCCATGGGCAATGCAAACTATTTGCATGTTCAATAAGTGTCTGCTATTGTAGTTTAATGTTAGTAAACATTTAAACATCTAGAGTGTCACAGCTGGCTTCTCAGTACAGCTTCTCTGTTGGCATTTGCTGCACACTTTGATCCATCTTTCATGTGCAGAAATCTTTGGAAATATTACACCTCTTGGCAATGTTTATGTCAACTTGTTTGCTGCTGTATAATTTTACAGGTTCCCTTTGATGGACTTGCTAAACAATCTTGCTTGATGATAGAAGACATTAAAAAAGCTTTTTTCTCTGTGTAGCAGAGGGAAAATTATATTGAATGAATCAACTTGTGTACTCAGCAGATAGTGAACACTGAGTGTCAATTATAGTGGCTTTCTGGCAGATTTTTAAAACTTCTCTGCTACACCTTTGAAGAGAACATTTGTTTTATGCATTTTGAAATCTGAATATAAAATCTTGTAATAATTGATCATGTCACCTGGACAAAGCTTCGGTGTCTTTGATGATTCAGACTTGCACAACATCAGTTCTAAGAAAGTGAAAGCCAAATGTCTTTTTCAGCTGGGAATAATGAGAGTTGAAGTATAACATATCTGAGGAAGGACTAGATTAGATGAGTTAACACTGCTATGTCAAAATAGTTTCAACCACATTGTTTTTTCCCTTTTATAAGGTTTAGTAACCTTATAGATCTTGATACACTATTATTTCAATGCAATATTTGTGTAATATGATAATAAATTATGAACATATTATTTAGAAAGCTTAGAGTACTGAAAATGTAGGAAAAAATTAGGAAAAAGTAAAAATTCTATCAATATTAATAGCATTTTAGGATGTCAATATTACATGTTGCTTTGTTTACCGCCTGCATTATGGAGAAAACTGAAATATGTTTCAGTTATTTGCATTTTTGTCCTGGAGGAATATAATACAAAAATGGAAACTGGAATTTTATCCAGTTTGTTTCACAAAATAATGAGTGACATAGTAATTAAGCAATCTACCATCCAAACTAAAGCTACCAGACCTAAGGCTTCAAAATTGGGATAGCCATTATTGGCATCAAAAACTTACAGAAATGTTAATTATCTGCTTTTATCCAATATCTGTCTAGATTTTTGCAATCTGAGTGTTATAGTCTGAAGAGAAGTGGAAAGAAAGCATGGTATTATCATGGCTGTAATTTCTTAATGTGATAGATCTCCAGGTTGAGTTTGTAAATAAAAATGGAGCATTATGAGTTCAAGAGACTTGTTACCCAAATGAGGATTTGCATTTTGTTAATGGTCAATGTCATGGGAATTTCATTTCAAATATTGGTCCATCTTGTCTAACATTGTCTCAGATGCATAATCTTATCTATTCAGTGTCACATGAATCTGCTTTGAAATAGAAATCCTAGGAGTTGAATTTGTAATATTGCCAGGCAAGAGATCATCCCAAACTGAACTACAATGCCTTTTCCTCATCCTGTTACCTTTCTCATATGGGCCAAAAAGTACTGACTAAAATCTAGGTAGTAAGCATGATCAGTGTTAGCCTTGATTGTGCATTTAAGTCTATAGTATTACAAAAATTCTCATGTCTGTAACCTTTAACTGGGCAAAACACAGGATCATATGGTGCAGCCTTTTGAATGAAGATCTCTCACATGGTCTAATTTACAGAATATGTTCAATATCCAGGACTCATGACTCCTGGGGAATTGAAATTTGGCAAATTTTATTTAAAATGTATGACATAATACAAAATATCATAAAACATTTTCTGTGGCCAACTCTGGACATTTGAGGTATACAGTTCAACATAGTGAGGAAGAGCTCCCTAAATTTCTAAGAACTTTTCAAGGACGTTAGGAGCTCTGCCATTGTTGAAAGCATTGAGGAATCTGGTGAGGAAATATCTTTGAAGTGATGACCCAATAGATCACAGGTTGTCTAGTTCTTTTCTAAATGTAAGGAAATACAGTGTGGCTCTCTCTAGTTGCTGCTTCAGACTGAGAATAGAGCAAGGAAATAATAAGCATAAGGAAGTGGTAAATACATAAATTGATACACTATGACCATGACCAATGGAACTTTCAACAATGAATAAAAGTTAAAATATCTTGCACTGATTAAAATCAGTTGAAAGAACCAAACTGAGGCCACTTACCAACATGCTCCACATGCATGTGATAGGATCGATTAACATCCCAGCCTCAATAATTGTGGGAAAAGTCAGGTCTTCGTGGCCTTCTAGAAGGTCAAAAGGATCTAGGCCATTCAAATTTCTAATAGGACACTGTTCTATAAGGCAGGCACCATAATAGAGAAGCCATGCTTCTTAAAACCCATCATATGACATTGCTTCCCCAGAGGAACCAGGAGCAGTACTATTCTGCTGTATCTAGTGGGATGACCAGAATCTCTCAGGGATAGGAAGTTTTGCAAGTAATCTGGCCCCATGCCATCTAGAGTTTTAAAAGTGATAACCAGCACTTTGAATTGCACTCAGAAACCTACTGGGAGCCAGTGCAGCTTATGAAGCAGCAGTGCTAAATGGGTATGCTGTGGTGCACTCAGTACTGCACCTGCCATTGCCTTGTGGACCAGATGAAGTTCTTGAATGATCTTCAGGAGCTATACCCAGTAAACTGCAGCAGTCCTATAGGGAGATGATTAGGGCATGGATTAATTTGAGAAGTGCCTTCTTATCCAGAAGTGGCACAATTAACTCTTGTCAGATTGAGGTGAAACCCATTCTCCTTCACTGCCCAAGGCTCACACAGTTTCCAAGCATCTGAAAAGTGCCTTGGGAGCATTACTTGGATGGGACAGTATAACTGATGATAAAGTACTTGACCCAACGTTTTCATGTTAATGTTGAAAGAGAGTGGGGAGAGAATTGAGCTCTGAAGCACTCTTCAAAGCAGAGGCCTAGAGCTATAACTCTCCCCTTCACCAACATCAGGTGGAATCAGAATTTGAGGAAGGAGGAGAACCACTGAACAACATTGACTCCCACTCCCCATCTCCTCAACCAGTCTAGACGGATACTATGATCAGTGGAATTATAGGCCACAATCCCCATCCCTACCCTGCCAAAATTCACTTACAGGAATGATTAATGCCATCATGGTACTATAACCTGGCCTGGTACCTGATAATAATCTGCTTCCTCCAGAGCCCTTTTGGAGTTACAAAACTACCACCGCTCAACAACCTTTCCCCTAAAGGGCTGAATGCTGGACAAAAAATGTGCAATACTGTGATAGCCTCTTAAGGAGGAGATAGATCCTCCCACAAAGAGGCATTCATCATAATCATAATCTCTTCCCCCTCTTTAAGATTACATTAGATGGTCTCCTTCTTCTCATATTCAACCTTTTTAATCAGCATATCCATAACTTGCCAATTCATTTTTTTCCATTTTGAGCAAAAATTCCAAACAGTCTACAAGAAAACAACCAAGTTCAGAGAGCACCTAGGACTCCTTAACCATTTCTCTTTGCTTGTTGTTTCTTTTCTTGTGCTGAACCTAATAAATGTATTTTGGAGCACAGCCTGGGTTTATATCTGTTCCGTATTCCTAATATGGCATTCCTAGTAATGTCAGAACCATCAACTGCATTGTCTCTCTTAACCATAATTTCTGTATTTCACAACCAATTTGTCCAAGGCTCCAAGACCTTCATTATTTTAACTAAGGGAGATGTTGGCAGTGTCTCAATTTTGACTCTCTCTGCTCTCTTTCTTGATACAATTTCACCTTGATCCCAAGCTTTTCATTCAAATATTAAACAAAGTCTTGATGCCAAAAGTTCAAAGTTTGATGTTACAAAACAGTGAAAAGGCCTCCTGGCCTAAAAACATAAGAGGAGCCATTAACTCTGCAGTAAGGCCAAGATAAATGTGGGTTCAACCAAAATGTGAACATTGAGGGTATTAGTATATAACTGTGATCACTCACTATTCTCAGCCACAAATTAGCCACCCAATATAGTCTGGCTTAATTTGTTGTGTGATCCCAGCCCATATTTATATTTCAATTTTTTGGATTCGAGTGTATTACTTTCTGTGAATAAAGTGTGGTTAAGATAACATGTAATGAACATATGTGTTTTTAGGAACTGCACATGTAATTTTGAATATGCAGCTTTTCTAAAATACTTCCAGAACAGGATTTCTGCACAAATTGGATGAACATATTTTATGTACTTGAAGCCGAATTGAAGCTGTACCAGCCCAAACAAATGAGCATAATCAGCAGCCATGTTACATTATATATTAGTGAGTAGCAGCTATGAACAGTGATGCCAACTGGTGCTTTTTTGCCTGAAAATTTCCTCATGGGAGATGCAGGTGTAGTTAACCTATGGCCAAGATGCAGAACCAGCCTCCTTATTTTTATGATCCTCAAAATCTACTCTGATCACATAAAGATGTACTGGATGTGCCTTCAACACTGCAGGCACTGATAGAAACTGCCATCTTCTCCTAAATCACATCTTCAATGGAAAGCAGCTTTTCTTTTAAAAAGGTGGGGAGGGAGAAATTATTTTTCTCAACCTTCCCGCCTAGCCTGTCTGAAGTTGTTTTTGAGAAATTAAATAATTGTTTCTTCTTCATCTACACCTGTATTCCTATAATTCAGTTATTTGAATTCCTGGTTATTAGACAGCTGTTATCTTTGAAGAAAAGAAACAAATACTGAGCAGGCTTTATTTTAATGCCAGGAAACGGAAACAGAAAGTCAGAGATTAGATGACAGAGAGAGAGAGAGAGAGAGAGAGATGTCATACCATAACAGACTTCTAAAGCAACACCTATTTATTTTGCTGTTTGAATTCCAGAAAAATCAGAGATGACAGAGAGAAAGGGAGGGAGGGAGGGAGGGAGGGAAAGAGAGAGATGTCATATCATAGAAACCATAACAGACTACGGTACTAAAGCTACACCCAACAGGCCCTGTTCTGTTTTGAATCTCCCTAAATTTTATTGTTTTAAAAGAATGTTGCAGTAACATTTTTGTGTATGGTGGTGAGGAACATTTTGAGACTTTCAATATATTGAATTATTTTTGTTTGTTTATAATAATTCTATTAAGTTTCATTATAAGATAAAAATACAGAAGAAACAAATGTTAGAAAAACAAGGAAATTAAAAATGCAGAAGCAGAAAAAAGTAACGACATCCAACTTTCTTTGGTGCAGTAGATTACAAAAATAATACAACATCAACCTTTTGCTTTATATTTCACAACTTTTCAAGCCATTTCTATGATTACAAAGCATTATTTTTGTGTGTGCATTTGTACCCATAGCACATATTTCTTCTTGCTCTATTGTTATATATTGTTGTTACATTGCATTATTTCCATTTGTCTGGGAAAGAGACACATGCACACTAATGGGAATGATAAACACTGCACCCTGTGCCCTAGGCAGCCTGAGTATTTCGTGCACCATGGAACTCTAAACCCACAGTAAGGATAATTAGGCAAGTCTCTAAAAACAGAGGTGTTGACCAGCCACAGAATTCTTCATTTGGGAACTCCTAGGAAATAAAATGGGGTAGGTCAGGAAAAGTGTTGGGCAGAAGGAATCAGTATATTTATTTATTTATTTATTTATTTATTTATTTATTTATTTAACAAATTTATATAACCATTTACCAATGAAACTCTGGATGATGACTCAAAAGCAAAATATCTTTAACTAATTAGAAATCAATTTAAACAATCAAGTTGAAGCCCAATTAAAAACGTATTACTAATATGTGTTCTACACACTTGCTGGGCTGCATGGGAAAAAGACCAGGTCTTCAAGAAGGTCAAAACTGCCAAAGCTGTCTGAAACTCCGGGGAGGATGCTGTTCAGTAAGGCAGACCCCGTGACAGAAATATACTTTCTAGGACCTACCAGGTGATGTTGCTTCACTGAACATGTCTATCTGCCAGATTTAGTAGGATAGATAGAAACCACCAGATAAATAGGCATCCTGCTTAGAGTCCTATATAGTCCACCATCCCTGCCAGAGGTGAGAGATACAGAGATACAGATCTGAAAGGTTTCATTCAGTGGTTCACCTGGATAGCTCATAAAACTAATGCGCTGTGTATAATCACATGAAGTGCAAAAATTAATGAATTCAGTTCCTGGGTTTGAACCTCATAGAGTAACATCTATGTCTACGAGCACTGACAAGTCGCAAATAAATCAAAACCAGTCCCATAGTGCCTGCTCTTGGCATGCAGTGTAACTGAAAAGACAGGGGATAGATGGCCCCACAAGTAACCTGGTCCATGCTACATCAGGCTTTAAGAGTAATAACCAGAACTATGAAGAGTAGAACCTAGAGGATTCTACTAGGAACCAGGACTGCTCATGAAGTAGACTGTGGTCTATTTTGTCAGAAGTTGCAATATTATCTTGGAAAATATTTTCCCTGCCTTAGCTATGAAAGTTATCTTCATGGTTCTGGTCATTACTCTTAAAGCCTGATGTGACATGGACCAGGTTACTTGTGGGGACCATCTATCCCGTGTATTTTCAGTTACATTGCATGCCAAGAGCAGGCACTATGGGACTGGTTTTGATTTATTTGCAACTTGTCAGTGCTCGTAGACATGAGGTTCAAACCCAGGAATTGAATTCATTAATTTTGAAGGGCTTGCTTCCAGTTCTATTTTCAATTTCAGCAACAAGAAATGTTTTTTAATGAAACATTTTAAAGGAGAGAAAGAATACCTTTTCAAAACCAGATGTGTGCAATCAGGTGTCTCTGAACTCTGGATGATTCGCACTCTTATTACATTCAGAAAAAGAACAGAGATACAGATTTTTCAAGAAACTCTTGGAACTGGATAACTATTGCCATTGTAATGTTTTTGTTTTATGTGGCTTTGAATTATTATTGAACTGTTTTTTATTATATGATTTTATTATATGATTTTTGATCACATGTGAGTATATGATTTTTATTGATTTTAATAATGCATTTGTGATTGGTTTTTATTATTAAGCCTGGATTTTGATTTTAAAAAGCAAAATATAAACTTGGGAAGTAAATATCTATTTTATTAAAATATGTTAACATTTTTACAACTCACATTTGTGGAAGCACAAAACCCAAATTTAAATACATAAATCACTTATAATAGTCACATTTTTAAAGAAAAAGCTGACAAAAGTGTTAACACCCTGTTCTACCAGATTTTTTGTCTGTAATAATTCTATGCCTGTTTACTCAGTTCTGTGATTCCAAGATAAGCGTAAGTAGCATTGACAGCCTGCCTTCCACCGATGTTGGACTAGCATTCCCATAATTCATAGTCAGTAAGGCCAATGCCAGGGGGAATCCAAGCCACCCGGGAAGAAGGCTCGAAAAATATAAGCGGGCCTGGGTCAAGACCTTTGACTTCAGGAACGGGAGGGGGGGAGNGCGGTCCCTGGCTGGAGTGAGCTGCTGTGGCACCCGGCTGCCGGCTCCCCTGGGGATCCGAATTGTTGGAAGCGACAGCTCCGGCGCAGCTGATCCGGAGCCGTTGAGGAGGTCGAAGCAGCCGTCACGCCACCTGCGCCTTGAGCCGCTCGCCTCGCCATGGTGGACAGCATCTACCGAACTCGCTCGCTGGGCGTGGCAGCCGAAGGGCTCCCGGACCAGTATGCCGACGGCCGGGCGGCGCGCGGCTGGCCGGTCTACATTGGGGGTA
>AZIM01006344.1:12787-26040 GCA_000516915.1 Ophiophagus hannah | reverse complement strand
GCAGCCCGGTGGCCAGGCCAGGCGCATGGGTGAGTAGGGCAAGTTCGCCCCTCCGCCCTTTCCCCCTCCCCTCACTACCTCGTGTTGTTCACAATGCAAGCGATGCAAGCCTTGTGTTCCCGCGGGTCATGTGGGCAGCGCAGCCTTGTGTNTTTCTCTGCGGACCACCAAAATTTTCTTACGGACCACCAGTGGTCCCCTGCCCACTGGTTGGCAACCACTGTTCTAGACATCTAAGACTCAAACTTCAAAATCTAAAATAGTAATTATTTTACAAGTAGAATATTTATCCCCCCAAAATATTAGTTTCCTACTCATAGCATATTGAAAATTATATGTGGCATTTGTTTACATCCTTACATTTTGGTCTGTGATTATAATTAATTTAGTATTCATTTATTTTAAATTTAATTCACATACAAAAACAGTTTAACTCCATGAAAGTTAGCTTTCTTTAAGTCATGCTTCAAGAGTAACATGATTAACAGCTGATATAATTTTGAAAAAACACACTAGACTATGTCATATTTTGCAAAACTTTTTTTCCTTTTAAAATTCTGGCTTCTTTATGAGATTTTTTTTGGCTGGGAATTGCAAGATATTGAAACAACTACTAGAAGACATTAAACATGGTGTCAGGTAGACAGTCCTGTTATTATCTGTTGGAAAGGTATAGATAGTCCTCAACTTACAACAGCCTGTTTAGTGACTGTTTGAAATTGCCTCTCTGAACAACATGTGTAAATTAAGCAATTTCAGCACAAGAAAAGCAATAGCATTAGAACTGGAGGTTAATATCATATTCACAGCCTTAGTGAGAACGTGATTGGAAAGAACCTGTTTTCTACAAATATGGAAGAGATTAAGTAACAATATCAAATGAAAACAAAGTGTTCTCCTGGCTGTAATCAAATTTCTTTGAATCTAAACACTACATGTAGCAAAAAAAATGTTTTCCAGAAGAAAAGGTTACAATATAAAGAAGCAAATTTGCAACATTCCTTATTTCAGGCACATGATTCACTTTGAAGTTAAGGAAGTCATTTCTGTAAAGCTTGTTTTGAAATGTAAACTCTAAGCTTTAAAACTGTGCCTTCTATTCCAGTCAGCAAGAGTATTTGGTTTTGTATTTCTGGATATTGCACATTACTATTCCTTCCCTTGGGAATTCAGGTAACATTTTTCTTCTTATCACTTCGAAGTTTCAGTACTAGCTTATCTTTCTTTGCTTCAGAACACCTGATCTTCTCAATCTAAACAAGCAAAGATTGCATAGATTGCCATAGTTTATCATAATCTGAAAAACTGATGGAAACCAGTTTGCAAAGCTATTGCATTGCTATCCTACTCTGAACTGGCATCTACTTCAAGCAGAAAGTATTTGCCTTTTTCCCAAAAATGTCTATGGTTGTGTGCTATACTATACTGGCAATTTACACTATGCTGTAAAAGCACCCAGTTTATTAAATATGGATAATACCTTGTAGGTAAATTGACTCATACATTAATTTACACAAACTGTTTCCTAAGCAGCCAGTTCCCTTCAGGAGACAAGGATGGAAAAAGACTAAGTTTTTTGGATATCTTTTCAACTATTCAGGAGTAGTTCTGATTCAGAAATAGCTCCTTATGTATTAGAACAGGAGTGTCAAATTCAAGGGATGCTTAGATCAGGCTTGTCAGGCCACCCTGGAAATAGTGAAGGACCAGCCCGTGGTGCCTCTGCCAGAGAAAAAGGAGCTCAGGAGGGCCGCACGTGTCCCTTCTGAGCTCCATTTTCGGCTGGGACGGCCTCCTGTAACCCTCTGCCAGGGAAAATGGAGCTCAGAAGCCCATTTTCTCTGGCAGAGTGCAAGGGCCGCCACAGGTGCCCTGACATGAGTTATATCAAGTTGGCCACGCCCACACTGGTCACACCGACCCCAGCCCCCCGAGGTCAAACACAACCCTGTTGCAGCCCTCAATGAAATCAAATCCATGTCCCTTTAGCAATTCTGTGCAAAAACTAATCATGGATGAATGGCTCCCTTGAAATTAAGCCAATGTTTAAAGAGAATCCAAAATTTTGGCATTCTTTAGGAAGAAAAACATGCTACAATTATTCTGTATTTCTATGAGTTGTTTGGCAATTAGCAAAATAACAAGCCAAATTATCACCATAATACATTGCAATTGCACATCCTTTTTCATACACTATGCCAGTTAAGACCATTAGTCTACCAAACGTACACTTGTCTACACAGATTTATGTAGTGCTCAATTAGGGCTTCTAATAAATTAACTCTGGAGATACTGCATTTAAAGCACATGGCAATCTTTTATTGCAACAGATCCAGCTCAATAGATTATTTCAGTTTAATATTAATTTTTGGAAAATATGCAGACACTTAAAATACAGGGACTTGACTTACAACCATTCCATTGACTTACAACATTACCAAATGTGTGAAGTTTACTGTGGCTTTGAAAAACGTGACTTACAACCAGTTCTCTGACTTAGCAGCATATCCACTGTCATGTGATCAAAATTCATGCGCTTAGCAACTCACCTGTATTTTGGACAATTGCAGTGTTCCAGGGTCACCACTAGTGATTTTCCCAGATTTCGATAGGTAAAGTCATTGGGGGGATGCCAAATTTGCTTAAAGACTGCAAGGTTCAGTTAACAATTGCAGCAATTTGCTTAAAATCATGGGAAAAAGTTGTAAAAGTCTTGCACAGCAATGGAAATTCTGTTCCCAATTGTGGTTATAAGTCAAGGGCTCTCTGTAACTAGAGAGACTACTTAATTTTTCTTATTTTATTTAAAAAGAAAGCCCTATTCAGATTAAAAATATGTTACTGTTTTTCTGTATGATATAAGATCCTGAGAATGCTAATATATGGTATAAATCACCAACAAGAATAAAATTGTCTGTTCCATTACAAAAGCATGCCTCATCCTTTAAGTTTCCAAGTTGTTGACAAACATAGTCCCTAACATTGTTTTTAATTCCAGTCTGACACTCACCATTTTTGGACACTGATGAATGCTATTATTTATTTCCAGAGAGCTTTCCTTCATAGCTTTTTACTAGTCTCTCTTCTATATTTAGGGATAACCTCTGTAATTATAGTAATTGCAGAGTTTATTGTTGTAAAAGAAAAGACTATAATAAAAAGAATGCTAGATATAAGATCAAATCAGGCTAAAATCTGGGCCCCTGCTAAGAACTTAAACAATGCTTTGTAAGTTTAAATTACAACTAAACAAATGTAGCAGCCTGACTACTACAACAGCCAGAAACACATCTATGAGAAGTTAATTCAATCTTTCAAGATCTGAACCTCCCAAGTTTCTCTACCATCAATATTTTGATCTTGCTCTCCCTTTTAAATGGGTCACTGGAGGACACAGTGAGTAATGTCCTCTATTACCTCTACAGTTATAGCTAGGAGCCTTTCTCTAAGGAGAAAACTATACCAAAAAACCAGCAATAGATCACAATTAAGAAATGTTTCCCATTTGCAGTCTTTGTTTCATAGCATTAATTCCACAAGTCTACTAACAATCATAAGGTGTGTAAATTTCTTATGCATGTCATATGTGTAAACTCTTAGAATCTTAATAGTCAGGAATATGAGCTTTTTACTGATACAGAATTGTCTCTAGTTTAACTTTTCCCAACCTAGTGTCCTCCAGTTGTATTATGACTGTAATTCCTAAAACTCCCCACTTGTATGGTTACTCCAAAGTATTTGCAATTCCAATTTCAATACATCTGTTTTGAGTACTGTTTCAACCCCTTGCAATTTTAGCAATTTCCAAGCTTTGTTCTCTACCTAGAACTGAATTAAGGCTTATCAGAAATACTGCTATAAATTATTTGTAACCCTGGAAAAAGCTTTTAAAAGCAAAGAAACAAAAAATGAGTAGTAGTCGGTATCTCAGCTGCACAAAGTTCATTTCAACTTTAAGAAAGCGTTAAAGAAGTATTATCACCGTCAAACTAAATTTACCTCGTTTACTTCATCTTGAGAACCAGACAGTAATGCCTTGTTTTCAAGAAAAGCAGAGAGATTTCTTATTACTTATTAAGCTAGTTCATATCTAGTTAACCTTTATTTTTATGCCAGCATATACTTCAGTAAGTAAATTGGACTACAGAATCCTCCACCTGCTTCATTATGTGCATTATGCGTAGCTGACTGAATCTTCTTCAGACTTTCAGGTTATTGAGGGGAGGGTCAGAATCTACTAATCATAATTTCTGCATAAAACAAGCAATACAACAATGTCATTCAATCCATCTCGACATGCAAATATTTTCTAAGAACACAGTTTCTTATACCCTCATTATAATGTATCAGACTTTTTAAACATCTACCTTATACCTCCTCTGATTTTTTTTATAATAAAACAATTTTACTATTATGTATGACTCATTTTTTGATTTATCTGCTTCTGCAAACCATATGTAAAATGCACGGGATGCAAAATAGAATGCTTTATATTTACTGAATGAACATTTACTAATTCTCCTTATTTGGGAGATGCAAATAATAAAAAGAAAGACACATGGGGAAGGGGAACACAGAATAAGCAATGGCTTCAAAATCATTTTCTTAGCTTATTTTGTGAGACAAGTATACAAGCCTTCCTTTTTATGTGTATCAGTCAATAAGATATCTGTTGTGTGTTTTGCACAAAGAACAAAGATGCCTTTATCGATTCTTAAAGTCTGTAGGACAAACCATTCATGCTGTCAAACCCTCCCAAACCCCTTTCAGCAAATAATAAAATCCATCAGTGACAAATGTCAACATGCTAATTTGTTAAAGAGGGAACAAAAGCAACATTCAGGCGAGGTGCCTCATTTCATATTATATCAGCCCTCCAATTTGTAACAACTTCACAGCAACCCACATATTATGCAATTCTAGATGGAACAGTGAAGCAAATAAGGTCAGAAAACAATTTGGCTTCTGAACAAAATGTGAGCTTTAAAAGCTGAGATTTTAAAATAGGAGAGTTCCAAAAATATAGTTTGAAAATCTTAACTTTGAATACTGTGCATTTGCAATATACTCACTGATTAAATTGGAGGGTAATTAAATTTCATTTATAAAATCCATATTCTCAATGAAAATCGCAGTTATCAAAAGATGCTCGAGAAAAGTATTACCCTGGATGCTATATAGTTGCTTGCTGAAAAATTAAATTATACATATTTCCTGTATACAGAAGAACATGCTGGTTGCCACATTCTTCTTATGAAGCCTCAAGTCCTCAATCATGCTTATAAATTGCGACACAAAAATTTTATGAGAGTTAGGAATAATTAATATCTTTTTTACCATTGTATCTGAGTAACAGCATCATTTATGTAAGATCAATTCAACTTGTGGTTTTTCCTTGACAAAAATAATAACTGTAGAATTCAATCTGAATTTTAGAATACTGATGATCAAGGTTTAACTTTTTCATAATGGCTAAGAAAATAAGATGCTATATCACAATTCGCCCGTCTAATTTGATGGTTCAGTATGAATGAATATTTGTATGTAAATTCTAACATGCAGAATCAGGTAGGAAGATATTATTACTTCATCAGTTGTTTTTTCAGGGGTTAACAAAATGTTAATGGTACACCCACAAACAGGACACAACTTCAACAGCATTTTCCTCTCAACTGATATTAAGAATCTACTGCATACATTCCATTCTACTGATGATAAATAACAGCTACTAATAATCTTATTCTCCATTAATTAGGCTACATCCTTCTTTGTTAATACTCCTGAAAACTATTAAGACTTAATTACCTTAATGGCTGGTTTTAGGGTGGAAAAGTGTAAAAAAAAAAAGAAGGAGAAGCTGCTACAATATGTGTGTACGTTTGTTTACTCTTTAGGCACAAAATGAATGGCAATTGTAATTTGTTGATTCATCATGTTATTTCTTTTGTCCTTTCTGTTACCTTGTTTTTCTTCTTGTTAGGGAATTATTTAACCTGCCACTTAAAGACAGACAAATTGTTCAGCATCAGTGTATTTATAGNTTCTTCTTGTTAGGGAATTATTTAACCCGCCACTTAAAGACAGACAAATTGTTCAGCATCAGTGTATTTATAGATAGGCATTCCATACAAATTTCTGTAATTATTATTCACAGAGCAAAAGGAAAATGTACTGTGTGCTGCCCTGAGTCACCACAGGATAACCTATGTAAATTTGATAAATAAATAAAATCTATATATGCAAAGTCTTGAGGAAAGGGTTGTTTGGGAAAGTAGTGGTAGTACAAGATAGTCCTTGACATACAACAGTTCATTTATCGTTCGAAGTTGATTGTTATTGATTGTTCAAAGTTACAATGTCACTTAAAAATGTGACTTATGACAGTTTTCCAGACTTACGACCATTGCATCCCCATGGTTATAGGATCAAAATTTAGACACTTGGCAACTGACTCATATTTATGNNNNTTACAGTGTCCTGGGGTCATGTGATCCCCTTTTGCAACCTTCTGACAAACTAAGTCAATGGAGAAACCAGTTTCATTTAACAACCGTACTAACTTAACAACTGCAGCAATTCACTTAACAGCTTTGTCAAGAAAGATCATAAAATGGGGCAAAATCACTTTGCTCAACAATAACAATTTTGGGCTCAATTGTACACATAAATTGAGGATTACCTATACATCTTCTCCTGATAGTATTACTTGTAAAGAGTTTAAGTAAAGCTTCCCTTGAATAATTACAATGCCTGCTATATGAATCCAACTTGACAGTAATAGGTGTATTAGTGTGCCATGCTCTTCTTCAAGGTTCTTTTTTCACTTTCCCGATTATTATTATTAATATACCACCTGTCTCCCAATGATTCTGGGTGGTTAGTCTATATATCTCTAAGATTAGTCTATAAATTAGCTTATATCTCTAACATTTAGTATTCAAGTACTAAACAAGTCTGATCCTGCTCACTTCTCTTAGATCAATCAAATCAATTAGGTGCTAAAATATATTTAATGGGAATCACAAGAAAGCTTATGCCATTGACATAAGATGGGTCTTTCACTTATATAACTCCATAATTTGGCCTTCATTCCTTGGAATTACCAAATGGAGGTTCTTGCTTGCATCTTATTCTGAAGCATTCTGTTTTCTTGTCTTCTTCCATTCTCCATTCCATCTCTTTTGAACAGCTTTCATCTTTTTCCATAACACTGGAAAAAGGTTTCTTAAGTCTTTCCCTAAGGCTCCCCACAACAAGTTATTTGAAACCATTGAAATTTTGGAGCTATATAGGCAACACAAAGCTTGGTATTCCGGAAATGGGTTCACTAATAAACTATAGAACAGTCTTACATTAGAAAGAAATTTTGAAAGAGAAATAAATATCGCTATGTCAAGAAATCACATTTTCAAAATGATAGCAATGGATATGTTTCAGAGAAAAGCAAATAATTTCTACTTTCAATAAATTATCCTACAAGGTACACATTATTGGGGCTGTACAAGCTTTTCTAAGCATAGAACAAGGACATATTCAGAAAAGTTTATGCAACTGAAAATGAGTACTGTGATCTACAATTATTCTAGACCACATAGAGCTTGCAATCATGTAAATGAAGTGTTTGAGGTACATTGAAAACTTCCATTATTGTAGAAGTAGCTTTCATAGATTTCATTGTCATAAGAGACTTATGGATTATAAACCTGTAAGACAACATAACCCTTTTACATTAATTTATGAAGTTCTATGGTACATAGTTGAGCTCCGTAGAATATTTATTACCAATCTTCTTGTTTAAAATTTAATCAAGGTAAACTAAAGTTCACTCATTCGCCGATTTGAATGCATTTTAAATAGAAAATAGGTTGAAACTACTAATATTATATTATATACTGTATATTAACATTCCCCAACCTTTGTGGCTTTATGGACTGTGAGAGGAGGGGAAGAGGGGACAATTCTGCACAAGTGGAAAGCGAGCGTGTGCACTTGCTGCTTGTGTAAGTGGAGCAGTGTGTATGCCGTTTGCCCGCCGCTTCAGCAGCCAACTTCCACATGGGCCATGACCTAGTACTGGGTTGCAGCCCGGGACTTGGGGACCCCTGCTATATATTATGTCTTTCTGGATCCCAAGTTAATATATAATGCCTTTTTTAAAAAAAAAAATCTGTCCTCTTCCCAACTTTATTTGCACATGCTGTCAAGAGCATCCTGCCTCCTTTCCCACACGGTATACCATTTTTAGATTAAATAAATGAAACAATTGTTTTCTAGAGGGAGNGGAAGGAAGGAAGGAAGGAAGGAATTTTATCCCAGCATTCACTCACTGCACTCTCTTTGGGTAGCATGATTGTAGCTGAGTTCACATTGAACTAGGATATAATGGTGGATTTGCATAAGAGACATCTGAATTAAAATCTCCATTTGATCACAGAGATTACAGGGTGACTTTGGGCCAATATTTGAGCCCAACCTACTGTCACCTGTATTGTAGATAAAATGAGAAGTGGTCCCATGTATACCACCTGGAGCCCCCAAAGAAAAACTGGGGCATACGTGAAATAAATAAGTAAGAGATAGAAGCAGTAGCAGCTTTTCCAAGGGGAATGGATCTTTTACTCATTCATTCCTGTTTTCTATACTGAACAGGTCATCCTCAACTTACAATCATTCATTTAATCACTATTTGAAATTACAACAGTGCTGAAAAAAGTCACTTATGACGGGCCTTTCCACTTAAAACTATTGCAGCATCACCACAGTGACATGATCAAAAATTTGGCACTTGGCAAGCTAGCACATATTTTACAATGGCTGCAGCATCCTAGGGTCAGATGATAGTTTTTGCAATCTTCCTAGAGGGCTTCCAATGAGCAAATTCAATTGGGTAAGCAGGATGTAACTGCCATGGTAAAAACATTGTAAAATTG
Source organism: Ophiophagus hannah (assembly GCA_000516915.1). Classification (NCBI taxonomy): domain Eukaryota; kingdom Metazoa; phylum Chordata; class Lepidosauria; order Squamata; family Elapidae; genus Ophiophagus; species Ophiophagus hannah. The sequence continues at coordinate 17,110 of AZIM01006344.1, read as the reverse complement.
GGTGCAACACACTCAATGTCTACATGGTTGGCCACAGAAGTTCCAATTATGATCATAAGTCAAAGGCCTACCTGTACTGTACTTTGACTAACTAGATCAAAAACAACCCAATTAACATATCTACCGTATACATGTATGTAAATAATGTTTTGTAATTATTACATGTATTGATTTATCCTACTGAAATGTCACTCATCCATCTGCCTTTGTCTGTAATTTCAACCACTTAAAATCCATGTATTATTATAACTCTGCAAAATGAGATTGATTATAAGTTCCTGCAAAAACCCAGATGGGTTAGTGGTTAGAAATTCTAGCCGAGCTTGGTGAACTTATCTGAATGGGAAGGCAGGAATGCAGTGAATGTCAACAATCATCTGTCATTAATAGACATTTTAAGAGTTAGAGATAAGAAGAAATTCAAGTATTATCTTCTAAGAGGGCAGCATTGCAAAAGAGCATAAGATTTGACTGAGGAGACATTGTGAACTGGAACTCTTGCTGACTTAGAAAGTGTCAACTATACTGTAGTATCTTACATGCTACCATGTTTTGGAACACAATATAATTCTTTGCTAAATTTGTCCTGGTTTCTGTGGGAGCTACACAAGATATTAGGGAAAGGAATAAAATAACAGCCACCAGAATTGTCCTTGCTACTGTTCTGTCTTAGACCAGGGATGTTCAACCTTTGCAATTTTAAGTCTTGTGGACTTCAACTCCCAGAACTGGGAAGTGGGAATTCTGGAATTCTGGGAGGTGAAGGTCACATGTCTTAAAGTTGCCAAGGTTGGACATCCCTGATCTAGACATAAAACTAAAGGCCCAATTGATTATTAATTATTATTTCAGGGAAAAAACCCATTGAATTACCTGGAAGGCCTGGCTCAAGTTATCCATTTCATTATAATTTAAAGATATACATTTTAAAAATAATTTTACGCAATTATAAACAAATATACATAATAATATATAATCATTCTATTTGAGTAAAACCTATACAGTCCTGATTAGCATTTAGTTGATTTTGGGTAGTCAACCTATGTTCAGTAGTTTAGGAACCATTCAAAGTTATGACTACTGCATCCCCGTCACATGATTGAATTTTGGAAGCTGGACAACAGGCTCACTTTTACAGTCATTGGCAGAGTCCAGGGGCCATGTTACTTCTGATTTTCAGCAAAAACACCCCCACCCATTTGGCAAAATGAATTTGCTTAACATACAAATTATTTGCTTAATGCAACAAATAGCAATAGCACTTAGACTTNNNTACCACTTCACAGTACTTTACAGCCCTCTCTAAGCAGTTTACAGAGTCAGGATATCGCCCCCAACAATTTGGGTCCCATTTTACTGACCTCAGAAGGATGGAAGGATGAGTCAACATGAGCCTGGTAAGATTCGAACTGCCAAACTGCTGGCAACAGGCAGTCAACAGAACTAGCCTGCCATTCTGCATTCTAACCACTGAGCCACCACAGCTGTCATAAAGTCAAGTCCAATCATGTGGTGACCCACCTAATGACTGCAACCATTTATGACTATAATTCCAGGCTCAAATAAAACAAGGAATATTTGTAGCCTTAATTCTATGCATGTTTGTAAAAAATATAGTAGGGAATTGCTAGGCTACAGAAACAAAAGATGAAAAATAGCACTTAGACTTATATACCACTTCACAGTGCTTTTACAGTCCTCTCTAAGCAGTTTGCAGAGTCAGCATATTGCCCTCAAAAATTTGGGTTCTCATTTTACCCACCTCAGAAGGATGAGCCTGGTGAGATTTGAACTGCCAAATTCCAGACAGCCGGAAGTCAGAAGTAGCCTGCTGTAGTGCACTCTAACCACTGCGCCACTGTGGCTCATAGCTGCCATATTTCTCCCCATGTATATATTTTTCATTTTTTTTGCAAACAGCAGGGATAAAGGAGGAAGGGGACTAAAAACCCTGCAAATTAAGGATTAGAAATTGAGTAAGAATAACCATTGGTTCTGGACTGCCACTTAGTGATTCTAAACTATCTAGGATTATTAGGCCAGGATAGGAAGCCTACATTTATTTCCAGAATAAATACAATCCAGTCTGCCAAGAGCAGCACTAGAAAGAAGTAGCCATGAAAGAAACGGAAGCCAAACATTCTAAAATTAAAACAGCAATCACATAAAGAAACAAAAATACATTTATAAATGGTTGCTTTAAAAAAATAGAATATACTTATATAAATTACCCACATTCTTACTTTATACACAAAATTAACACATCAGGGTTTCCTATGTGTTTCATAAATTGTTTCTCAATAAAGATATGCTATTACAAACCTAGCCATCGTTTTAATGGGTATCAAATGTTTACTTGTTCCTGAAAATATGCATTAAGTTTGTGTACGCTGAGGTCCATGATTGAATGAAATGGCTTTAATGAATGTAAACATACACTGCTATATAAACATTTTTAAAACTTAAAATCATCCAATCTAAACAAATCCTATATGTTAGCTTCCTAGTTAAGAATTCTTTGGCAACATTCCCTTTCCATTTCCTACAGATATAAATCAAGGGATGCCACTGACCTAAGTCCAACTCATTTTCTTTACTTTAATTTAACCCAGTGTATATGTGCCCATACTGTGGATCTGAGGGAAAAGAATAAATATGTACACAAGTAGAATTTTAACTATTTGTAATTTTGTTTTTCCTGTTTTATCACAAACCAATTTACTTAATCTAAACCTAGATTCTAAACAAATGTAAAAATCCCCTACATTTTATAAGGAAAGTATTCCAGGCAGCAGTAAAAGGGCAAAAGGGGGAGGCATTTGTATTCTCCTTAATGAGTTAGACTACTGGGTCATAACATAAGATGCTGTGCTACACAATCACAAATCTAAAGTAAGACAAGGGCAACTGAAACATCATATAGTAGGCCAGGAGTGTCCAACCAAAGTGGCAAATTTAAGACATGTGAACTTCAACTCCTAGAATTCCCTAGCCAGCCAGCTGGGGAATTCTGGGAGTTGAAGTCAACAGGTGTTAAAATTGCTAATGTTGGGTACTCCTGCAGTAGGCCAAAGAGAAATTTAAACTGTCAACACTGGGATGGGATGAAAATTGTGTGGCCCTCCTATAGTTGTTTGCAACTCTGATTATCATTTATCATAGCTATGCTGCTAAGAAGAGAGGAAACTGATTTTAACACATCTGGAAGACTACACACATAATACAAAAAACTAGTGTACATTAAACATGAAATAGCAAATTATAGCTATTTCAGCAAAGGATGGCATTTTTATCGGATTATTCCAACCTTCCCCAAAATATTCTAGGTTGAAACTATGACAAAAAGATTTTCCATCTATTAGCCATGCTGGCTAGCAATAAAGAGTTGTGTTCCCAAAATATTTTAAATGTGTCACTGTGCAGAAGTTTACCTTAACAGAGGTAACAGCAGCATCCCAATCAAAACCCCTTGTGCATGCCAAATACTAAAACACCAACATTGTTATACAATCAAGTTGTTTAGCCGTTAACTTCTGCTATTGAAGAACAACACCACATAATCGTAAACCAGTCACTATACAGGCTGGCAACTTCACACCTGAGTATCAAAACAATCGTTTAACCAATTTTAAACTTCTATGATGTACATCCTTATGCTGATGTTACAAGATTTCCCCATCAAATGTTAACACTTAACTTGCAAACTTTTGGGGAGGACAGTTATTTGTTGTTGAACTGCGCATGCCTGAGGAAATGGCTGCCCGTGAGAGATAAGCTGAACGGAGGGTGGCTGTTTTCGGGGGTTTTAGGGGTTGTTGGGGCTCACTCCTGTTCCCTGACCCCAGAATTCCTACCTGGAAGGTCGGGGCTATGGTTCCAGGGGCTCCGGGTCACTGACGGTCGCAAAGTCTGTGGCCTGGGACTGTGGCAGCTTGGAAGTTCGGAAGCTCCTGGAATGGCGGCGCGGATGTTCCGAAGGACTGGAGGCCCCTGCTGCGTCGCCCTGGGTTTTGGTGGCTCGGTGGTCTCCCAGAGCGGTGCTGACACCAGGAGGTTAGTGGCAGATGGTGGGGGTGCCGCCCTGGGCGCCCGCGGAGCCAACAGGAGTCTGATGGTTTGGTCGACGGCCCGGCGCTGCAGAAAGCTCGGCATCAGCTGTTTGGCGGCGTCGGCATGTTTTTGCAGCGTTGGAGGCCTGGCAGCATTGGAGGCCTCGCTTGAGATGGAGGAGGCAGCGGAGGATGGCGGTGGACTGAGCAGAGGACAGGCTTTTTTGGCACAAGCGACGGTGAGGAGCAGCATTGGCCCAGTTGGCGGCCCTAA
>AZIM01006342.1:24873-35421 GCA_000516915.1 Ophiophagus hannah | reverse complement strand
TATCCTTCCCCTGCCATGCCCACCAAGACAGGCCATGCCCAAGCCACACCCACAGAACTGGTAGTAAAAAATTTTGAATCCCACCACTGTGCTAAGCCACTTGGCAAAGGGGAAAGTGTTCACCAATCTAGACCTAAGAGAAGCATACTAGCGGGTGCAGATCAGAGAGGGAGATGAATGGAAGACAGCCTTCAACTGTCCGTTTGGCAGCTTCCAGTTTAAAGTAATGCTGTCTGGACTACAGGGAGCCCCCACAGTCTTCATGCAATTAATTAATGAGGTGCTACACGAGCACCTCTACAAGGGCATCTTAGTCTATCTAAATGAAACATTGTAAGAGCACATTAAACTAGTGCGCCAGGTCTTGAAGAAACTCCTAGCAGCTAAACTATATGTGAAGCTGTCAAAATGCGAGTTCCACAAGACCTCCCTAGACTACCTGGGCTACAAAGTGGGAATTGAAATGGACCCAGGAAAAGTAAAAGATGGGGGGGTTGCCCAGAAACCACGACCTGGCCAGCCACTGGCTTTGTCCCTTGACTGCCAGCATGCTTTCGAAAAGCTGAAGTAACTTTTCACTGAGGAACCCATCCTCAAGCACGGCCATTTGTGGTGCAGGCAGTGACATAGCCGTAGCAGCAGTGCTGCTGCAAGCCAATGCCCATGGCCAGATACAACCCTGTGCTTATACCTCTTTCAACTTTACATGTTGAAAGAAGCCTTTTTAATTATTTTTGACTTTTGTTGTTAGCCTTAGTTCGTTTTGAGACTTAGCTTTCCTCACTTCATCTTTGTAGGCTCGGGCTATTTGCTGATATTCTGCTTAGTTATGTGCTCCTCTTTCCACTCTTTATACTTGTCCTTTTTATCTTTCAATTATCAGAAAGTTCTTTATGCAGCCATACCGGTTTCTTTTGAGAGCTGTTATTTTTCTTCTTCATTAGTATTGTGCTAGACTGGGGCTTTTATAATCTCACTTTTCAAAGTTTCCCAAGCTTCTTGGGGTTGTTTTCCCCTTGAAGATTCTCAACCATGGAATTCTTCCCAAGCTCTTTCAAAGTTTATTGAAATTAGCTCTCTTAAAGTCTAAGACTCTAGTTTGACTTTGTTCTATTGCTTGTGCTTGCATAATGTTGAATTCCAATATTTTATGATCATGCCCTCCCCCTCAAGACTCATGTAGCTTCAACACCTTTTATCATTTAATCACTGTTAGTGAGAATTAAGTCCAATATGGCTGATCCCCTAGTTCTCTTCTCTACTTTTTAAGAGACAAAGTTGTCTGCTAGGTTTGCCAGGAACCTGTTTGATCTTCCACTTGGTGCAGTTTGTCTCCCAGTTGATGTCAGGGTAGTAAAAGTACCCCAGTTCATCTATTTCCTCTGTTTGGTTGGCAATGCAACTTCTATGGCAATGCCATTTTTTTCCTCTTTTAAATTGTCCCAAATGCATTCAAGACAGTTTTCATCATTGCTGTGTTCTATTTCTGTAGAGAGATGTAGTTATTTCTTATATTTAGTGCAATTCCACCTCCTATAAGGTGCAACACCAACCTCCACCTCAAATGCATTATCTGTGCACAGTCACTTTGATTCACTTTATATATGCCTGTGGGTGGAGAAATAACCAAGACAATATCCAAACAACTGTGTAAATCTTATGAACAATGTGGTTCCTTTAAGAATTCAAGAACAGATATTTTGTTTTTGCTTCTAAGCACTGTGAATCACTTCTTTCAAATACTTTATAAAGGCCTGTAGTATATTCCAAAAATCTTTAATCATTTTTCACAAAAGCTAAATCTTTCTGTCTTATTTTTGATGTTCAACCTTCATATATAATTCTAATTTAATTCCATCAGCTTGCTCACCTTTCTTTTATTTATATGTTAAGTGATAACTGTTTCTAATATTTTATTAAGTTTTACAAATATTTCATTTCTACATTTTAATAGTAAAACATCTAAAGGAAAAAGAACTATAACAGGAAAACAGATGCCAAAATTACATTGACTTTATAAGCTATTTTTACAAGCAAACAAAATATGAGAAAAAGTTTAGGATTATTAGTGTATTATCATGAGACTATTTATCTAACACAAATTAATAGAATAAAGCATGACATCATTAGATTGGATGAAATTGACTCAGCCATAGTAGTATATAGAAGATGTGCAAACTAAAATACAGGAACAATTAAAAATACCATAAGAAAGGGATGACCAGGAATACAATGGAACTGATTTTGGTTTTGTTTCCATATACATGTCCCTAAATAGTATCCATTTTTATAGTTAATTTTTAAGATACCAAATACTTTTATAAAGGTTGGTTGAATGTAAGTTGCTCTAATTGTAAAGATCTGTTATCAGATACTTCATTTTAACGAACTGTCACTGTCACCTTATACATGTCTTCATCTGAGTTAATCTAAGCCAATGATTCTTAAACTATTTTTCTCCCAGGACCCTTTCTCACTTTTACAAATTATGTAGGATCCAGAAAAGAGTTTTATTGTATGAGTTGTATTTTATTGATATTTGCTACATTAAAAAATAAATTTGATGCATTCACTGCTCCTATTGCTTGTCATGATTCAATGGGATTTAATATTGTGCTTTTTTTTTTTAATTAGACAACTTGCCATGGTCAACTCGCCATGGCCACCTTACCACACACAGCCAACTCACTGTGGCCAACTTGCCCTGGCCAACTTGCCACAGGACAACTTGCTGTGGGACAATTCAACAATNNNATTTAATTATTTAAAATAATTTAAAAATTATTTGGTATTTGTGTAATTCTTGTCCCATGGCAAGTTAGCCGTAGCAAGTTGGCCGTGGCAAGTTGGCTACTGTGAGTTGGCCGTGACTAGTTGTCATAGATCCACACTTTCTCAACATAATCTAGCAAATAATTTTAATTTTGCAGGCCCAAGTGTGTCATGGGGTACTCCGAAAGGTCTTTGGACCACACTTTGAAAAATACTGATTTAAGCAATGTTATGTGTTATAAGCAATTTACAATATATAATCATAACAATACGTAAGAGCTTAAATAGTGTTTCCAAAAGAGTAACACCACAAGCAACTACTAGATAGGCAATTTTTAATGGTAAAATTGCAAGGGATAAAAGGGAGAATTCAAAACAAATTCCTCATCCAAACAATAAATGCTTGGAAAATTGGAAAATTTAGCTCAATATAGGAGACTAATTTCAGAAGTTAGTTCAGACAGTTAACTCCACCAAAACCCACCTTCCTAATCAGATCTCTGTTTTCAGGTATAATTTCTAAAAGCAAATCTTCAGATGCCATTCATTGACATAGCTGACTTTTGAAGGACAGCAAATGGGTCTTCTTCATCCAACCCACAATGAGTAGAAATTTTCTCTATAAGAAAATCTACAGGCTAGCACTTCACGAACAAACATGGACCAGGCCATGACTAGTATTGCTTTCTAACAATGACCCATATAAAAATTGAAACAGCATGTGTCTCCAGTACCTCAGGCTGTGAATTTTTAATTAAGACTCTTATTTCCTAGCAAGATATCTTAGTATCAGGTTACAAATTATGGAGACAATTTAATTAGAAGCACATTATGTAGTCATTTTAATTATGAGAAGGTATCTGTCTTTATTTTCTCCTCCATCATTAATAGTAGCTGGAGGGAAAATAACAACTACAGAAATGTTACCAGGAGAGAGAATTTAGAAAGGGGGGAAAAACCCTCTCCTCCTGTGCAATTATCCATATAATTTCTTGGAGCCACCCATTCCTCCAAATTCTTCTTGAAAGCAAAGAGGATTTTAAAAAATTGAGGAGATTCAATCACTTATTTCATATGGTATGCTTTTGTCAGGGAGATCTACACTTTACAGAGTAGTTCTGACAGCCTAATTACTAGTTCATTCAGTTTTGCACCTGCGTGCTTATCCATAGTGGGCCACGGGGGGGGGGAACTAACTTGCATCATATTTAATAACTGATGTCCCTCTTCAAAACTATCATAGTAGTATTTCTTGCTTACAATTAGTGAACATTCTAGAACATGAAAATGAAAGCCCCCAATTCAAACCATCATCCTATCCGTCTCTCATGTGCATTCTATCATCATTGGCTGTTTGGTTCCAAAAACAGTAGGTCACCTGCTAAAGGAAACTAGCTTTAGTTCCAAAATTAGGTCTGAAGCAAGACTGGAATGATAAAAAATAAGTAGTTTAATTTAGGCTTCAATGGACCTACCCACAGATCAATATCTGATGAGCTGAAATAGTTATTGACAATAACTGTTCATTGTATATAAAGAGGCCATAATTACCAACTGCTTAAAGCTTATAGAAATATAGTCACTAATGTCAGTTTACGTATTTTAATTAATTTATTGAAATACGCATTTTATTTATCTTTGAATAAATGTAGATCACATTGAATATTTTTGCTTTACATTTTAACTTCAAAGTCGAAGACTGAAAAACTACATCTATCAGAAAATATTACAATTAGTCATACATGAAGTGCATGTTGGGCAGCTAATGAATCCTAGTAAATAAATAAATGTTTGCCTCAATTAAGTAAGTAATCAATTACATATTTAATTTATAATATTTAAAATTCATTATATATAAGGTTTTTAAGGAATTGGTAGATAATGCATTTATCACTATATAGATAGTACATTTACACAATTTGACCAATTATTTGTTACACTTTTACTAAGTTAAAAATACATTTAGATAAATGGAGGCCAAACTTTGATAAAATGCCAGTTACAGGAACACCTTCCATTTCAAACATATGTCTGAATCATATATGAATATTCCCTCTTTGAGGAAAAAGAAAACACTGCTATCTTAGTTTTATTTATATGCCATAAACTTTAAATTTTAATTAAAAATTTAAAAATAGCCTATATGATTTTATCTACACAGTATGGTAAACCAGAACCAAACAAGTCACATTAGGACTGAGTGCATACATGAATTCATTGTATTAATTTGTCGTATTTGTTTATAAGACTTAAATATCCACTTATATGCATCATAACATACTTTATTTTTTAAGCAATAAAACAACCAAAACAAAACCATAAACTATCAAAAAACTCCTGGAACCACCCAAAAAACGAAGCTGCTATAGAGGCTCGGACAGCCCAAGCAGCCGCCTGGTGGGTTACACTTGAGAGTCTGCTCCGACCTCTAGTCCTCCACCTTGAGGACATCTGGCTCAGTGGTGGTGCCTGATGTAGAGAATGAGGCTACCACTGGAGCATCCACAGAAGGGACTAGGAGAGCGTTGGCCAAGGAGGGGACCATGTTGTAAAAGCGCCGGTCATATGATGAAGGCAAAGTCCCTGCCCCAGAGAAGGCACACTGGTCCTTTACTAAATCAAGGAATAACAGAGGGGATGGAAGAATCTTTGTGTGGACCACTGGTTTTGAGAAAAGGGAGTCCCCTTGGCTAGAAGAAGCTGCTTGAGGCTCTGGAGCTACCTCCTCTGGACTTAATTGGGCTGTGACCAAGGCCTTGTGTAGGAGCAGTTTGAACAGAGAAGGTTTAAAAACCGCTGCTGAGGGGGGTTGATCAGACCCAAGCCCCACCTCCTCTGATAAGTTAGGATCCCTGATCTCACCTTCCTCCTCCTCTGACATGGAAGAGTGGCTGTGTTCTGAGGGATTTATGTAATCCCTCTCCTCATGCTCGCCCCAATCAGATTGGGTAGGTGGGCAGATTTAGAAGTCTTCTTGGGGGCTAAAGCCTTGGCCTTGATCTTTGCTGCAGCCTCTCATTTTGCTGAATGGCCTCTTTGTCTTCTTCTCTTTCTCATTGGGGCCCAAGAACCCTGTGCTTCTTCTAGGCCTGTGGGGTCTGACTGGACCATGTCACTCTCCATTTTCACCAACAAGGCAGACACAAGGGGTGCTGGGAGCTTCCCTATAAGAGTGCTGCCTGTTGCATGGGTCAGATGAGCCAATTCAATTGTGAGGCCCATTTTGGGTAGTGGCTGGTCCTCCAACAAAATGGCCAACTGTCACTCAAAATGACCGATTGCCACCTCAAAATGGCCACATGCGTTGGCTCCAGGAAGGCTTCATTGCCTCCTTTGCTCCCTAGGCTCTCTAGCAGCCCTGAGCGATCAAACAAGCCCTTATCTGCTATCAGCTGAAAGGCGGCGAAACGAAACTCTGAAAGTCAGCTGTGTATGGTCTTTTGTAATGTGAAGGGAACTGCGTGGGAGGCTTGCAGAGCATTCCCTAGGCTTGCAGCTCCCTCGAAGGCAGCGCCAAAGCCTCAATGCTGCAGGAGAGCGGATCCCCGCTCTCCTCGTGGCACAGTTCAACCAGAGCCCTGGGAGCTGTGTCGAAATGTTGAAACTGCTTCTCTTCTCAAACTGCTTTNAGGGGCTGGCTTTTTATATAGTGGCAGACACAGTTCTATGACATCAGAGGGAGGAGTCATATCCCATTCCTGGACTCTTGGCGCAGTGTGAATGAGAACACTGAATAGTTAATAATTTTAGATCATTAAATATATAGTTAAATAGAAAAATACACCATAAGACAACCTGAGTTAGAGCAAAAGTTTCACTAAGTATTCAGCCTTTGGTATCCAGATGCCCAGATGCTCCTGGAAATCTCACAGCAAAGTGCCTTCTGCTTAAGTCCAACAACTGGACCTCATTATTTCAAAGTTTCATTCAGGAACATTGTTTCTAAAAGTAAACATTCAATTAAGTTATCTTGGGTAAGACTGTCAGCCATAAGGAACCAGAATGACATGAGGAACTATTTCAGAATACTTTATTGTTGTTCATCTATAGTCAGGAATCTTGCTATACTGAAGCATAAATCTAAATAATTATTAGATATATCTTTGAAAGATTAGAACGGGCCTTGGCTCTCCTCCTGCCGACCAAAGCTTCCATGCTTACCTGTCTCTTTGTTCCTTGGAAAAACCTGCCCCTCCTAACTCTGCACTACATTCCACCACATAGACCTACTTTTTATGTATAAATTGAATTTAAAGACTTCTAAGTCTGTGGATACAATATGTGCTTATTTATGTACAGTAGCTCAAAATTCCAAATTTCAATTATTCAGTTTAAAAACATTTGAATGACAAATAACCAATCCACTTAATATCTCATCAGCCTCGAAATCAGCTTAAATCACATGCCAGTTCCACAGAAGGGCCATGTCCTGAAAATTACTGTCCCAAGTACCAATAGGAATAGAGCCATCCTTGTCTCTAGAGTCAAAAGTTTTAACAGAGAAGGTTTGTTTCTGGTTGCCTCTCACGGATACCCTCTATGAGAGGCAATGCTCTTTCTATTTCTTCTAACTTCTATGCAGTTTCCAGTGGGTGCAAGAAGTTTCAAAGGTAACCAGATCCACAATAATATTATCCACTAAGTTTGTCCCAAACTCAATAAGTATGGGGCATTGTGAAAACACATGCTTTAAAGAAGCATTGTCTTTATTACATCTCCAACAAAATGCTGGATCCTTTTAAATAAAACTCTAACCGAATAAGCTTCTCATACCCATACACTATTCTGCTCACCCCTCCTTTTTTTTAGCTAGAGGAACCAAGATAACATATATTCTAAGCACACAGAATTGCATCCTTATAGTAGTAGTCATTTTTCAATTGCTTTACTAACAAGTCCTAGACAGACGTTGGTTTCTTCAATGATGTAATAATAACTACATATATCAAAATTCAAAATATATTTCTCATTTTTAATCAATTCAAGTATCAGGAAATCAGAACTTTTGTCCCAGCATTTTTTTTCTAAGTTGCCCAACTTCAGTGGATCTGGGCAGCTATAAAAACAAAATACAAATACAGAATAACATCCGAAATTTAGCATCATCCAGAGAGAACAACAACCAAATCTTTAGCTCACCAGAGAAGAGTGAGGTAAAACAAACAAAAAGGCCGCCCACTCATACTAACCCTGGAAGAAGGCTTGGAAGAAAAGTTACCCTTGGTAATATTATCTTGTTCCGTTTTGCAGGTGGATCTGTGGTAGAGGGGGCCACCTGTCGGGCTCTGAGTGTGACACTGATTCAGAGCCTGCCAGCTCGCCAGACTCAGAGAGAATCATCCTCCTGGGAGGCTGAGCTGCCCTGGTTGCTGCTGGCGCTGTATCCATCCTGTGCTGCGAGCTGCCCAATGTCTGACTGTGCTAGGAGTCACGCTATGATGATGCAGTCAACATGATGTAGCTCTGTGCCCCTGCTGGCCGCCGAAGGCTTAATTTGACAGCTGAGCATCTGCCGATGTATTTACAATGACAGGGCTATCAAAGTTGTGACCGAGTGGCTTGGGAGCCAGCTGGGAAACCCATGGGTGAGGGGTGGAGTTAGGAATGGATGGGGGGGGGAATGGTGAAGGTGGCACAGGGTGGGGATCAGTTATAAAAGGGCAGGATAGGACAAGGAAGTAGGCATTTGTGATGGTGAACTGTCAGAAGGGGGGTAATGAGCTAGGCGGAGCCAGAATTACAGCTGCATCTATGCGTGGGTGTGTCTGTTGTAATAATAAAACGGAATGGGACAGGGAAACACTCAACGCTAACCTTGCCTGGCTTTGAGCCATTCTTGCTGGGAGAGAGTTTGTTGTTTGCTTATCACAGAATAAACTATCATTGGCCTACAGAAGAGCTTGCATCTTTATTCACTTCGAGGCAAACGTTCAAGACTCAAGGACCAGCTGAGAGGTTAGCATTCTTCAATTTCTACTATATTTGTAACTGGTGCTGAGAAAAAGATATGGCAGAGGGAACAGACCCTGAGTACATTCCAACTGCTGAGGAGGAAGCTGGGAAAGTGGTTGAGGGAGCAAGTCTGGAACCAGAGACACCTGTACAACCAGCAGTTCATCCAAAGTCACTCAAGTCAGTGCGCCTCAGTGAACCTCTGGAGCAGGCAGATGTTAGAGTGGCTGATTGGAAGACACAGAGGAGTGCACACATCCCTGGAATGGCTGACAACTGGCGGGTGCAATGGTGGCTGAATGTGGATGATAGTGGCTGGACGGTCCCTGGAAGCACTACTCTGGATATACTAAGAACTCAATTTGGTGAGGTGTCATTGTCAGACCAGTCTAGCTGGTATATGAAAGAGCGGCCTGGCTACAGATGGGGTCCTGGGTCATCGGTAGTGTCTTGTGGCCCCTTACAGAGTTCTAGCCCGTTGGACATGCCTAGGGATCAGGAGCACTATGAACCCCCAACTGTACATTTCCAAGAGAATATGGGGCCTGTAATGTCCCAGGGTCATGGACCTTCAGGATTGTCTGGGCGACGACAGTGAGACACGACCCCACCTGAATGGGTGGAGCAGGCCATGGGGATGATCGCCAGGACCTCAATAGGACATGGGGTGGGACACAGGGACTCCAGGGGATGGCTCTTTGGGGTCCACAACAAAACAGATGGGGACCTCCTCACTTGCAAGCCACGTTCGACGGAGCTGCGGATAGGCAGTCTTTATGGGCCAGGTGATTAACCATCTTGATTTACATGGCAGGTATTATCCCTCCCCACTGAGCCATGGTAGTGGCTATCACAAGAGTATTGGTGGGAGAGGCCAGGAGTGGGCCACAGACTTGCACAGGGAACTTTCAGTGGAATTAGCCAATGTTGGATTGTTTCTCGAGGCCCTTAGGTCACGTTTCGAGGATAGGTCCCAAGTCCAGCAAGCCAAGGATGCATTGTTGTCTGTAAAGCAGCAGGGTAGGATGACAACAGACTATGTGCAAGATTTCAGGAGGGCTGCTGGTCGAGTCCCCAATTGGCCTTAATGGCTGCTTATCCATTTACTCCAGGGAGGGTTGGACCGGGACCTATGTCAAGCCTGTTTGTATCGGGGACCTCCACCCAGAATACAAGAGTGGTATCAAGCAGCTATTGAATTGGATTCAGGGTTGTGCAGGTTTAAAGTGCATGGTGAGATAGCAACCAGGATTCGGATGGTGTGGGTGCTCTGGGACCAGAGCAACCACACCATCAAAGCCCCAGCCACAAAGAGGGCAAGGGGTTTTTACCTGTTTCTGATGCAACCAACCAGGGCACAGAGCTGCTGAATGTCCAATACCTCCTCTGACCACTTCCAAAACACCACAGAAGTCACCTAATAGAGGTAGCACCCGCACTAGTGTTAGACAAAGCCCAGAACATTCCAGAGGAGTGATCCAAATGGAAACCAACATCGAACCAGAGCGATCCACTGATGAGATGCCATCCACTCCTATGAATCCATCTCCATTAGAACCTGTGACGGAAGAGGGAGTCGATGACCCGATGGTAAGTAGACCAATTCACCCTTTTATCATTTCAGTGGCTATGACTAACATGAGAACAAATCAGAAAATACAACTTGGTGCACTGATTGATTCAGGGTGTACATGATGTTTGGTGACATAGGCAGTGGTGAGTAGGTAAGGTCTATGGGTACTCCATTTAGACCAGGGGTGGGATTCTACCAGTTCACACCTATTCTCTAGAACCGGTTGTTAACATTCTAAGCAGTTTGGAGAA
>AZIM01006336.1:12881-23801 GCA_000516915.1 Ophiophagus hannah | reverse complement strand
GCTGCATTCTGCACCAGTTGAAGTCTCCAAGTGGTCCTCAAGGGAAGCCCCATGTAGAGAGCATTACAGTAGTCTGCACGAGAGGTAATGAGTGCGTGAGTAACCGTACGTAGGGCCTCTCGGTCCAGATAATGAGACAATGAGAATAATTAATCAGTGAAAGGGCTTGTCTCCAGTAGTTGAGGTTGCTCCATCACTGGAGGTTTTTAAGAATTTCTCCAAAACATAGGGTTTCCTGTTTAAGCAGGGGCTTGGACTAGAAGACCCCCAAAATCCCTTTCAGCTCCATCATTCTGTTATTCTGACTTGAGTTCTAGTCTAGACTTGGCCATGGAAGGCCCACTAGGTGTCTTGGGGCATGTAAGTAAGTCATGTTGGTTTTAGACAGAACAAAACAAAACATGATTTCAAAAAAGCAACTATATCTGACTGCAATATAGGAAGAGTTTAAACTTATTTTCTACCAACTGACATTTTAACTTTTCAATTGTTTTTAATGAAGAAAATAGTTACTTTGGAAGCAACTTGCTTTGTGGGACTTATTTAGAATTTAAGGATGTCACTATTGTCACTTATTTGCCATTGTGGAAAGAAATATTTGACCCTCTCTGTTTAGGCTAACAATTTGCTTTTTAATAATAAAATACTAAGAATCCCATGACAACTTAAACAAATGTTATCTGATTTTAGCCTTTAATCTGCAACGGTGTGTTTTTGTTGAAGTAAACTGACCATACATCTTTTGTAAAATTATTCAAATGACAAGTGCTTGCACAAGTCTGATCAATATTTCAAAGAGACTATAAATCTGAATTTCCAGAGGCAGAGATAGAACGGAGTAGTGAGTCATCCTTCCTACCTCCTTTTGGGTGAGGGAAACAAATCACTTCATTGTGCTTGATTAATATTTTTATTTTTTATTGATTTTATTGTAATTTCATTGGTGTTGGAAAGTATCAGCTTTACCAGGGAGATCAGACAGGAAACATACCAGATGAGTTAATTCTACTTTATCATAAAGCTACATTAACCGAATCTTGCAGGTCTGAAAGTACAATTCATCTGTTATAACCTGAGAACTTAGGGAGGAGGGTTCTTTCGGAGCCTCTTGCTCTGTCCACTATGCAGCTGCGGGCCGCAGTTCTTATTGGAAGGCTCTTCCCTAGGCAACCTCTCTTCACACGATCCCCCAAGGTCTTTCCCTCATACCATTATAGGAGCATATACGTTCAAATAAATACTTTAACTTCTTTAATAATTGTGAGCTGCTCAATCATTGAGAGTTGGTGACATACAAGTATAAGTAAATAATCATTTTATTTGTGTATAATCTCAAATTCATGCTGGTAAAAACAAGGAAGTCAAATCCCTCCTATTTTGACTTGCCAATCTTTTCTCTCTCTTTCTGTGGCTTTTTCTTTTGATTTGGCCCTCTCTAAAATTGCTGGCTCCTTTCTTAGAGTTGGGCAATTCACTGTAGAGCCCATGACAGGTTCATCACTCATGCTGTTTTCTGTAGTTCTCTTCTGCTTCAAACTCTCTTTGAACAATCCCTTGTGTTTTACAAAAGTCAGAAGAATCTGTGGTCAGTGCGGACTGCTGCATATTCTGAAGTGAAGGTCTGATGGCTGCTGAAAAGTGTGATATTGGAGATGGAACCACACTTGTGGCTGTAATTCGGGGTTTAGGGGATTTTGGCCTTTGGACTGTTGGCTGTGTTGGATGTGACTGACCAGAATGGGGCAGGGGGCACTCGGTTCCCCTGCCCTGTTCTGAATGCTCCTTTGCTTAATTCAGGCTCCCTCTCCTCTTCTGCAGGATACAAACCACTCACTCTGCCTGAGCGACTTAAGCCTTATGTCCACAGATTCAGAACTGCGGGATAATTCAGATCCAGTAAGCATCTCTTGCCTTTGGTTATAATAGCCCAGTAGAGGGTGTCTGGTATAGGAGTAGCCTCTTGCCATCCCTTTGGAGGAGGACCTGTACTCTCCAGTCAGTGATACTTGTCTATCATGCTGCAGAAAGCAAGCTGGCTTATAGGATTTCCCCAGCAGGTACTGCAAAGAGCCTGCTCTTAGTTGTCTTACCTGGGCCTAGAGCCAGTGCTGGTGCTGAGCTTGGGCAACAGATCACTGAGCTGGGATGCCTTACAGCTGCTTCCTTTATGTAGGCACATGGACAAGACCTGAGTACGATCTCACCAGCAAGCATCTTCGAGTCGATGTTCCAGAGCCCAGAGCCTCCTCCACATCAGGAAGACTCTCAGCACACAGGTACAAGTTCACTTGGCAACATCATATTAGCAGTGATCCTCAGATCTGAACAAACTGTCCAAGGCTCAAGAAGAGCTGGCTTGGCAGCCCCTCAGAGCCCAGTGCAGTTAGAGAAACTCCACCTGGGAATAGAAGGAGAGATTCCATGTGCTGTGCATCTAATGCCCTGATGAAGAAAGGTGTCCTTTGGGAGCAGTGAGGAATCTTTGGGCTTGACTGCCTGGAAGGAAAATGTTGCCATAGGCTGACTGATATGGCATGTATCCGGGCCTGCCTTACCAGAACAGTGTAGGCACAGTAGTGTGTCCTCTCGGAAGGAAGCAGGGCAAAGTTGAAGAGCGGGGCACCTTTCCCATGCAGCTGTGAGAGTATCCAGCTGTGGCTTTCCTGGGTGCTATCAGGATCACCACCCCCCAGGCAGACCTCAGGCTACAGATGGATTTGATGGTCCCGATGCTTGCTTGACAGATGCCTTGATGGGAGATTTTGGTGGTGATACCCAGCTAGCTCCAGCAGCCCAGCCAGCATCAGGAGAGACTGCGCCCTTATCTCTGCCGCTTGTTCTCCACCTTGGCATCTCTGAGCCATCCCTCCAAGCACTGCCTCCTGCATCCACAGGTGCTCAGCCAGCAGCGTACGGCACCCCTGCCAGTCTCCTGCAGCCTCCAGAAGTGCCTCCTTCTAACAGTACACTTTTGGCAGCCAATCCCCAGGGCTTCCTGCACCACCTTCAGAGCTCTGCACAGCCCACAGGCGCTGGGCTACCTGGAGTCTCAGAAGTCACCTCTGGACCAGCAGCTGCAGGTGCCCCTGAGGTCCTGCCCAGCAGAGTCCAGACTGTGCCTGTGGGAGGAGGCCCTGCGCTGCCCAGCAATCCCAGGGTTACCATCACTCCCTCACAAAACGCAGCCATTTTTCAGTCCAGCATCATCATGGGAGAACAAAACCTCCAGTGGATTTTAAATGGTGCCACTGGGACACTGCAGAACCAAGAGCAAATGGTAAGTCCCAGAGGGGGGTTGTGTGGTCAGAGCTGTGCAGGATTACAAGATCTCAGAGTATTCTGCAGTGGGGAGCTGCAACCTCTCTCCTCACAGACTTAAACCCCATCCCTTTTTTTTCTTCATTCCAAGCCACAGCCTCCTGTTGTAGAGAAGGTCTTCTTCACAACTGCTCTCCCTGTGACTGGAGGTGCAGGTAAGCCACATTGCCTGAACTCCACGTTCTTTGACCCCCACCCCAAAAGAAAAGCTGCTGCTGAGAGTGGCAGGGAGGATGGGGGTGGGGTGTCTGACCACTGGGCTCTGGTCTTCAGCCATGTGATTTGAGGCTCTCTGCATCTCCTTCCTGAGGGAAGCCCATTGTCTGGTAGGTGTCCTTCTTACTAATGCAAAACAGGAGGCTCCACTGTACACTCTGAGAGAGGGAGGGGACATAAGGGGTTTCGCTAAGGAGCAAAGCTGTGGGTTGAAAGAGGATATTTATTTCCATGAACATGAAATTGATGCTGGATAATGCAAGATTCTGCCTTGGGAAGAGCTGCTGAGCTCAGGCTGCAGCCTGAGATGTCTAACCTCAGCAGCAGCTCCAAGCTTGCAAAGCTACCTAGTGGGAGGCGAAGTTGCTAGCTAAGCAGCAGTGATGGGCATGGAAAGAAGAGGCTTTTCTCTGAGCCTCAGTTCATGGGCCATTCTCAGAGAAGCAGCCAGGGCCTCTCCACAGAGTGATCGCTTTCTTTCTCTCCAGGGAGTCCGGTGCAGCAGATTGGCCTGAGTGTGCCTGTGATCATCATCAAGCAGGAAGAGGTGTGCCAATGCCAGTGCGCCTGCCGAGACACAAGCAAGGACAGAGCCAGCAGCAAAGGCTGTTCCTCCCTCCTCTTGAAGACCTCGGGGAGCCCCCCGGCCCCAGGGCCACAGGACTTCCCCAGGACAGTGGCCAGTACATCCACTGCTACTGCTAGCTGTTCGTCTGTGTTGCCTCCTGCTGGCCAGCTGAGCACCCTACTGGGCCACCCACCTGGCTCCCAGAACCAGTCCCTAAGTGCCATGGAGGCCTCCCGCTTTCTTTCTCTCCAGACCTTGGAGACAGCCTCTCCTCTTGTTCCCCTTGAACCTCTCTTGCAAGGGGAAGAGGGACTTGCCTTGGGCAACAACTTCCCTTAGGGAAGCCCTGGAAAGCAGCAGCAGCAGCAGCACCAGAGATGGCTGAGGGCCAGCTGCCTCGGAGCGTGTCACGGGATCCCTTTCTCCCACAAGGAGACACAGCCATGTGGGTGTAGGATTTGGTCACTTTGGAAGCAGGGGTGGGCAGGCGGGCTGCACCTTGCTTTCAGGAGGGTGGAATGGAGTGTTCCTAGGCCTGGAGCTGGTTCAGGGTAGGGGAAAGAAGTCAATGTTTGTGTGAAAACGGAGACGGGNAGCTGGTGCAGGGTAGGGGAAAGAGGTCAATGTTTGTGTGAAAACGGAGACGGGGGTGGGTGGGACCTCTCCTGGCAGCAGAAGCAGAGAGGCGTGGAGATGCCCTCCCCACGGCCGCCTCTGTCTGCTAGCTGTAGAAGGCAAATGGTGCGCATCACGATC
Organism: Ophiophagus hannah; assembly: GCA_000516915.1. Lineage (NCBI taxonomy): Eukaryota > Metazoa > Chordata > Lepidosauria > Squamata > Elapidae > Ophiophagus > Ophiophagus hannah. Next base: position 18,943 of record AZIM01006336.1, on the reverse strand, counting down.
AGGCTTTGCACACGAGCAAAAGGGCTGCTGGCTCTTTCCTCTTACCTTTCTGCCCTTCTTGGCAACCAAGTGCACTGCCTGGGTGTTTACATGAATTCAGGGGCTAAAAGGATTTGCACTGTTCAGCTTTATTGGAATGACTATCTTGGCATAGAGCAGCTCTTGCTAGAAAATGTTCCTCTTAGATTGGCTGACTTTAGGGGGTTCAGGGAGGTGCTCAGGGGTCTCGGTGTTGGTCCATTGGAGCAACCCAGCTTGGTCTGGCAAAGCAGACTGTCCTTTCTCCAGCAGACTATTGGGGTGCAGTGAGACAGGCGCCTTTCTGCTTTTAACTTACTCAGGGTAAAATCCCAGCGTAGAATTCCTGGAAGGTTTCGGGGAGTCTCCTTTCTAAAGTTTTGTACGTGTTTTTATTTTGTCACATCCTCTGTGTTTGGATTTTCTAGTAATCCTCTTTTGTTCCCAGGACAAAGGATCTTGGCTCAGAATGCCTGTCCAGGAGCTTTTCTCAAGCCAAGAGGCAGGCAGGGCGGTCAAAAAGCAGAGGCAGAAGAAGCAGGGTCATTGTCGCTATGACTAGGCTGTGGAGTGGAGGCGACTGCAAAACCCCCTGCAGGTTCCCTCCTGGTGCTGGTGCTGGTGCTGGTGCTGGGGCTGGTGCTGGGGCTGGTGCTGGGGGTGGTGNGCTGGTGCTGGTGCTGGTGCTGGTGCAGGAGGGGGACAGGCCGGCTGGTTGCTGTTCCTCTGGGAGTATCTGCAGTCCACGGGCACTTCTGACGCTCCACTCTCTCCTAAGTTAAACACAGACAAGAACCCCCTGTGCCTGTCAGGGTTGCGTAGTTAAGGTGCTTCTTGTTGGCCTTGGAGAGCTACTCTACTGTCAGTTGGGGGGGTTTAGACTAGCATGTCCCTGCATGGATTTTGTTCACATGTTATAAAAGCATTCCCTTTGCTTGATGCTGCCTATTGGAAAGGTTGCCCCCACTCCCACCCCGTGACTTTGGGAGCCAGCTGATCCTGTGGCTTTGCTCATGGGCTGAGGGTTGAGTAACTTAATTGTACCAAAACTCCAGGGAGTAAAGAGTCCCTGTGGACTTCATCTCAGCTGTGTATTGAGGGTAGGAACAAGTCATTAGAGCAGGGCAAGTGCTCAGTTTCTGGGATAGGGATGTCATCTCTCAGACTTTTCAGCAGTGATGATACAGGCTGGGAAATTCTGCAGTTCATGAACATGGAAATGACTTAAGTTTTAGAAAAACCTGCTCTGGAGTCTAGTGTTTGCTGGCAGTTGCTTCTGCTATTTAAGTTTAGGGAAGGAATATAGTTCACTGGGGCTGATCTAGTTACACTTACTCACTGGCCTCTAAAATGCACTTTAGTTCTCTTTCAGCTGATGGCTGCAATGTCATTTGTAAATAACTGCTCACAGTCCTTGGGTATTTCTCTCCTTTTTGTTCTGAGTAAAAAAGTATGTGGTGTGCAAAAAAAAGTACTTAACTTCAGTGCAATACATTTAGCTAGAAGTGTCCACATGCACTCTGTGAGTGTAGTTGTATGTATCTATATGTGCGTGCATGCGCACAAGTGTGTTTCTGTGGGATCGATGGAAGGGGCACAAAACCATCTCTGCCCTTTTCTGACTTACGCATCTTTAAGCAAATGTCCAGTCTATGCAAAACCTCCATTAGTAGCCTGAGCTGAAAGGACTTGGTCAGATAAGAATCTTTCCCATTTTTGTCACTGCTTGGAGACCTTCCCAGCTCTGTCCTCCTCCTCACAAAGGAGGGAAGGACCAGGCTGCTCTTTGCTGGTCATAAAGCTGTTCTGAAGACTATGCTCCTGCCCTCTGAGTGCCCTGCCACCACCTGCCTGCCTTATTTCCAAGACACCAGGTGTTCCAAAATTTCAAGGTACCAACAAGACACAAGTTAATCTTGGAAGAGATGGCAGTAACATTGGTGAGTTCCTATCTATTAAAGCATGGGAAATCTTGTTTGGAGCATCTATTGGCCCAGGAAGTAAATGCTATCTCTTATCATATCCTTTGCATTCGCTTCAGCAGTCTAAAAATATCATCTCCTGTTTTTAGCCAATATTTCCTGCTAGTGATGGCTAGTTTTTCAACTTCTGCATTGTTTATTGTTTCTAAGCTTTGGAGTTTGTTCTGCACTGAAAAATGCCAAGGAAACTGGATATATTTATGTATGGTGTGTCTGTGTGTGTGTTTGTGAAAATGGGTGGAAATGGTATGTTATCCACACTGTGTTTTCAATAGTGTGCACGCTGGCCAAACCCAGTTTCTATGCAGTGGACACTTTCAAGTAAATGCATTATATTTTCCTTATCACTTGAGTGTTTTAGCTTTTCTTCCCGCATACAGTCTTCATCAGTAAAGTCCAGGGAAGAACGATTATTGTTGATGTTCTTATTTTGAAATATGTTATTTGAAGTTTTTTTCTTTTGTTTTGCAGTGTTATTTCTTTGCAAATACTAAATACTGGCTTAGATTAAAAGCAAAGTACCATTCACAGCAAAGTTACCATGCCACAGTCAGAATTTAGGAGTGGAGCTAGATATGGGACTCTACTGAATATCAGAAAACAGTCTAAGCTTCTCATCTGCTTTTGGATTAGTCCAATTTAGGATTAAGGCATACCAGGAAATAGATATTTCCCATTGTTCCGACCATGAAAGTTTCAGATGCATCTTTTCTCTTGGGCAGAAAAACATCAACTTGTGCAAGATGGAGGGAGAGAAAACCCTTTAGTTGAAGAGAAGTGGTTTCCTTCCTTTTTTTTCAGCGGGCACTTTCCCACAAAGAACAATTGATTGCTTCCTAAAGTAAGGAGCCTGGAGATTCCAAAGGTTCTCAGAGATCATTTTTGAAAGTGCCTTCCTGGGTCCCCTTCACTTTTGGACTGTGATCTAAATCTTCATGATCAGACTCTGGCTGGGTTTCATGAAAGGTTTAGCCAGTTTATGAAAGGCTTAACCATTGCAATGCACAACTGCTACAGTTTGGTTAGTCTTAGTTTTGTAATTGATCAGCCTATTATGTTAATTCATGATTTGAGGTGGCCTGTGAATTGGGTGAAATATCAGGTTATGTATGTTGCGGGAACCCTGCCTCAGTATTGCCATGGCTAAACTCCACAACCTCAGAGGACATGGTGGGGAGAATTTGAAGTAACCTGTTTCTCTCAGGAGTACCTATATTATGTTTAAGCACATTTAGTTTAACTTTGAAACCTGGGATCAAATGTCTGTGCATTGAGTGATGTGAAGATGCTCACTATAGGTACAGTACTTCCAAAGGAAGAGCTTTCCAAAACACCAGAAGAATAAACAAAGTTGTATTTTTGAAGAATGTAAAATGTGAAATAAGGTTTGCTACCTGCTCCAGTTTGTATAAAATTAATATTGTACTTTGAAATATCTGCAAGGAATTAGAAAATAATTTTTTAATTGAAGGCAATATTAATAGCAATTAAATATTAAATGCTTATTTAAATGTAGTGCCTATAGAAGATTTCTTTCTTCAATAAATGAATCATTGGGGAGAAGGTACATGCCAGTTTCCGTGCCATTCACTTAGATGGCAGAAAGTGTGCCGAGCCATTCTGTGGGCCTCCAGTCAACAAGAGGTGGAGTGGGCCTCCAGTCAACAAGAGGTGGAGCAGAGCATTGACATGGACTAAGGGAGTTGGATTAAGAAACAGCTGAAGTTGGAACACCTTTTGCCTCTGCTTGAACAGGGAGCAGCAGGGTATCCTGATTCTTTTTTACTTGTTCCCTCTGGGGTGCCATTGTGGGAGCTAGTTTAAACTGCTTAATTATCCTAGGCCATCTGGCCCTGCTCTGGACAGAATATCAGGGCCAGGTGTAGCAGGAGGCTGGAGTCAAATGGGGATCAGAGCACTCATTTCTCATATGGAGGCCTCCACTCTTTTCTTTCATAGTATTTTCATCTCTAATTTCTTTTAGTCATGCAGAACATAAAAAGCAGCAGCTTAATAGAATCCTAAGAGCTGCAAGGGATCTTGGAGGTCTTCTAGTCCAACCCCTTGCTCAAGGCAGGAGATCCTATACCACCCCTGTCAATATTTTCTTGAAAACCTCTAGCGGTGGAGCATCGGCAAACCTCAAGGCCCCTGATCATCTTCATTGCTCTTCACTGCACACTTTCTAGGGCCTTAGCATCTTTTTTGTATGGTGGTTACAAGAGTTGGACTCNCTCACTAGCTTTATACTATCCCTCTGCTGATGCAACCTAGGACTGCATTGGCTTTTTTGGTGGCTGCATCACACTGCTGGCTCATACTTAAGTGGTGGTCCATATCCCCTTCAGAGTTATTACTGTTGAGCCTGATACCACCTATTCTACACCTGTGCATTTGTTTTTTCCTGCCTATGTGCAGAACTTTGAGTTTAAGTAAGCCATTGGCCACTGAGCTGCATCTTGTTGTCTAGGGCCCAATGCTCAAGTCTGTCAAAGTCCTGCATTTTGAGTCTATCTTCCTTAAAACTTAAAGGAGATAAAATAGAAATCCAGCATTTGCTGTGGTTGCCACCTTTCCTCCCTAACTGTACTTTGACCTACAGATGAACATAGGAATTCTATAGTATATTGACTTAGAACAGAGGTATCCAATTCAAGGCCCGTGGGCCAAATCTGGCCTNGATCTGGCCCGCGGGTCTGCCCTGGAAACATCAAAGGACCAGCCCGGGCACCTTGGCCCGGCCCAGGCCAACTGGGTGTTGAACTGCTACAGCGGCAATCCAGGCCGGACCGTGGCCAACCTTAGATCCATGATGGCACCTCAGCTCCGCCCCTGGGCATGTGCAGAGGAGGCAGTGAGCCTGCGAGGCCTGGCGTCCCTGGGACTGCGTGCTCAGCGCTTCCCTTCACCCAGGATGTCAGCCCTCACGTGCTTGGAGCCTCCTATTCACATGCCCAGGGGGCAGGGCCAAGGATCTAAGGCTGGCTATGGTCCAGGTTGCTGATCATGCGCCCACACCAGCGTCTCCATGCCCCTAACCCTAACTGGTCTTTCACTGGGGCCACCCCACCCCTACTGGCAGAGACCCATGCTGCCAATCTCTTCCCCCTCCCCTTGTCCCTGAGCGCGGAGGAAGGAGGAGACGAGAAGGAGAGGATATGGGACCCCTGGGGCTTCTGCCTGGCAGTGCGCGGTGGGTGGTACGAGATCGCACAAGCTCTGGGAGGGACGTGGAAGGCGGATGGCGGTGGGGGGCGGCTTCTGGCATTGCAGGGGGGGAGGTGATATTGGGGAAGAAAAGATCAGGAGAGAGAAGCTGGGATGGGTGCCTCTTGCAGGGGGCTGAGAGGCTGAGAGAAACAAGCAGCTTTCCTTGGCTGGCACTTGGCAGCCTCCCATCACGGGTTTGTGTGCGTGTGTGTGCGCACACACGTGCAGGGGCAGGTGTCTCACTCCTTGCAGCCCCACGTCCTCAACAGAGACCTTCTGCCGATGGGAGGCTGCAAGTTAATGAAAGGTATTGTTTTTTGCCATGCTTGTTTCTTTTTCTCAATCTCCAGCTCCGTGGAAGGCTGCAAGAAGCTCCCATCCCAGCTTCTCTCTCCCGATCTTTTCCTCTCCAATGTCACAGTGCAGGGCTGCAAGGGAGACACAGACAAACATACACATACAAGTCTGGGAGAAGTGAGCTTAAAACCAAGATGAGGCAACAGTGGGGGAGGGGTCAAAATGGGAAACCTCTGCTGGGAGCCTCTGGCAGTTTACAAAAAAGAAGAGAGGAGAGGAAACTTGGTTGGAGATGCCCCATTTCAAAGGAGAAAGCAATTTTGTGTTCTTTTTTTTAATAATAGTTTTTTTATTTTTTTAAAGACAAACATACATAAAAAACATAAAACCTTTTTTTTGAGAAAAAAATTTTTTGGAATTTTTTTGGAATAATTATTCCAAATTTTTTTTGGAATAATTAAAAATAAGATTATAGAANAATAAGATTATAGAAAGCAGAGAAAGGGAAAAGCTACAGAAAAAATTGTGAAAATGGATATAAGATATGGAGTAGAA
>AZIM01006328.1:7741-17750 GCA_000516915.1 Ophiophagus hannah | reverse complement strand
TTCTGTTCTGTTCTGTTCCGTTCTGTTCCATTCTATTCTACATATAAAAATGCCTTTGCTCTGATTAAGCAAACAAAATAGTAACCTTGACAGTATATTACATAACAGACTTTTAATGTCAGAAAGTGGTAGCAGGCCCCAAAACCAAGCCACATCAGGCCTGATTAGACTTTGATGCGAGTCTATCAGGAAACTTTACAACTCTAGCCTAGACTGAGAAGTTTAAAAAAAAGAAGACAGCAGTGCCAAACTATTCTGTTTTGCTGCCAAGAAAAGTAAATTGATGAATCTAGGAAATCACCAGGAGTTGAACTAGATTCAGAGGAGACATTGCTTAGTTTAATTCTGGTTTTGGAATTCAGCTAATTTACATTAAAACTTCCCAGTCTATTCACAATATCTGGGCCCATTCTGAGAAGAAAATGGATTTGAAAAAGATTCTGATTTTCACTAGCCACTATTCTCACGGTGACTACTGTATTTTGTGTGATGGCTATCATGTTTCTCCTGATATGCTTTGGACCAGCACTGTCGGGATTCTTTTCACTAGTTGGCAGCTGTGCCCATAAGTTAGAGTGGATAGTGCACGTTGTTGGATAGTGTGTGTGTGTGTGTGTGTGTGTGTGTAGTATAATGTATAATGTATATAGTTTTTCATTTGTCCTATTCCTGACCTTTTAATTGAAGACAATTAAACCTGTGTTCTACAATTAAACTATGATGCCGCCTGTAAAAGAGAATCTATCAAATAATATAACAGCTCTGCCAAATGGCTTTCTCTTTGCTCGCCTTCCTGTCAATTCAGTTGTACTATGGATGGCATTTTACTTTTTAGATATAACAATTGCCCTCCATAACAAAGTGACGCCATTTCCTCTCAAAGGAAACACGAGAGGAAGGAAGGTTATTCACAAACAAATCTCCATTCAGGAAAACAGAACAGATCATAATTGGATCTCTTTTTTCAGCACATGGGTGAGGCTAGGATAGTCTTCCTGTTCAAATAGTTCATCTTTTATCACAATCCTATTTCAACATCATTAAATGTTTGCACGGTTTCTAGTTCATTTGTAGCTATTCTCTTCCAAGAATGCAGATGTACTCTATTTTCCTGTTGCTGTGGAACACAGCCAAAATTGCAAACAAAGTTACATAAATGGCCATCTGTGCTTTGAAAACTGCTGACGCATATGATTGCTGCATGAAAATGTTGGCCAGATAATAAAATCAGGCAATTAATATTTTTGACACTTTTTTCTTAAAAAGCAAGGCAAGTTCTACACAGTTGTGCCTTCACAGAAAAATATTCAGAAGGCAACATGCAGTACTTATACTGAAAATGAATCTGGTGTAGTGGTTAAGGCATCAGGCTAGAAACCAAGAGATCCTAAGTTCTAGTCCTGCCTTAGACACAAAGCTGGCCAAAGGGTGACTTTTGACCAGCCCTTATTAGTCTCAGCCCTAGGAAGAAGAAGGCACTAGCAAGAGACTTCTGAAATTCTTGCCAAGAAAACTGCAGGGACTAATCCAGGCAGTTGCTAGGAGTCAACACTGACTTGAAGGAACACACACACACACACACACACACACACCAAATCACCCATTCTTATGTTAAACAGGCCATTTGGACATTTACTCGGTGATAAAATCTAAGGATGATCTTCAGAAAGTTGTTGGTATTCCAGCTGGGTAAGCAAGCACTTGATTTAACAAGGATACTGGTATGGATAATATCCTTAAGATCCTTATGTGATGAGATGAACCTTCCTTCCATGATCTGAAATACTCTCAAACTCCTAGCAAGCAAGGTTGGAAAATCTTTTATAAAATAACGTTTTACCAAAAAAATATGCTTATTTGCCAGTGTGCAAATTTTAAAGCATTCCTCCATAAATGAGAAATTATAAAGCATGACAAAAAAAACCCCAACTATTGTTCAGTCCAGTCTGAACTAAAGTAGAAGATCTGGAGAATTAAACTTCAGTCTCTTAGATAAGTAAAACCTAATTTATTGTAAAGTCAACTTTTTAATCTATCTTTTTCTAGTCAAAAATGTAAAAGCCCTAGTGCCTCAAAATCGTAGAAAAGACACACTACCTAAACATAAATCAAATCCATTCAAATACATGTCTCTCCTTTTACAAACACTTTCCAGTTTTTTGTGGCGTTTGTTCTTTGTTACATTAAGCAGATGTTCTGTTTGACTTCACTGGACTGGAGACTCAGATTTCACCCCCCTAGCTACATCGTCCCATGTACAAATATTTAAAGTATGAGTGATGTCAAGTCCTGGGAGGCTGGGTAAGTTGTGTACATACATGCAAACCTCTCACTGGGTCTTTCTGAGCCTGAACATCTATTTTGAGGTTAAATCAAGTCAAGTCAATCAGCAGCTCAATAAAAATGATGGAGCCCAAAAGGCACCTTCAAATCAGCTATCTCAGGTTCAGAATAAATATTTTGCCACTTTCAAAGAATTCAGAGAACATAATCCTTCACTGTGACCATCCATTAACCCAGCACAATGCAGCTGTTAGAAATGAAAGCTCTTTACAGAACACACTATACTTTTTCCCCCTCTTGCTCCTTCAGCAAAATGGCTGTTTGTTCATGAAAGGCACGGAGCATCTGAAACCGATTATTCCCTGAAACATCCTGGATTGCTGAGACAGCAAAAACATGACCCTGGAAACTTTCCTGGAGGGGATGTGTATGGTGCATTAATTAGCCAATCCACACAATATGGTTTATATCAACAATGGGTACATTTAAATATCCCCGTTCTCTGCTTAATATTGCGGGTGTCAGTATCAGGACACAAATCAAATGTAGGCTTAGAAACAACATAAAGAAATGTGTTATGTGAAAGTCAGGCTGAACAAAAAGCTGATCTGAAATAGAAGTAAATAGGGATGGGTGGGAAAAATTATTTAGCTTACACGGGATGCAGACACACCAAATATGCATTCCTGGATATTATAAGAATGCCAGAAAGTAATTGTACATCATCCCAAATGTTGCAATGCCATTTACAACTCTCTCTCTCTCTCTCTCTCTCTNCACACACACACACACACACACACGAGGGGGGGAGAGAAAGAGAGAGAGGGAGAGATTTATTGTTATCATACCAGAAAAAGATGGGGATAAATGAGAAACTGTGGAGAGGATTATTTGATTGCATTTTTAGCAGTATTATAAGAGAGCATGCTAATCACCAAGTAGATTATTAGCACAAGCTTGGGACATGTGATGAAAACTAGCTAGGAAAGGAAAACAGAAATGAGAATACAATTGGGAGCCAATTTACTATTCAGTACCAGTCCCAATTTTGTAATATGTTTCTTTTGGTTTTGAACACAAATGGCATCTACTGAGAACTGGCTCTTCAAAACAAAACACAATCATGCTAAACTTTGTTTAATGTATTTTTCAGCTTAGCAAGCATGCCTAGAAATGTCTTGAAAGACAGCTTGTAAGGCTCAAGTTCTACTTCCCTAACATGTATTTTCTGCATAACATGAATTTGAGTTTCATTTTCATGGGAGAATTAACAAAGATGAAGGAACTATATAATAAAGCAGGAACTGGCTAATAAGACATATTGGTGAATGAAAAGGTCTTCATCTACCGATAGTGCTTAAAAACAACAATTAATTCTGAAAAAGCTGTGTCTCCTGCATCCAACACTCATTAATGGACAGTATGTATGTATGAACCTGTCTAGAAGAGAGAGACTGAAAAGAAAAAGAACTCTCAGGAATTCTATTTCTTTCCATAGTGCTACTGAATAAGAGTTATCATAATTGCATTTATGATCTGTATCCCATCAACACAAATATGCCTGGTTTTTTTTAATCCTGAGTCACCTAGCGTTACACTAATGGTGAAGAGTTAGCAAGCCCTCTGCTATTTCCTCAAACTATTTAATATTTGTATGGGTTCCAGATTGGTCACCAGGGTATAGGGTGTCCAGATGCACAAGGTACTTTAAGGAAGCACAGTTGAGGGTTAATTCCTGCCTCTTACCTACCATGCCTGCTTCCTCTGGGAGATCTTGTATGCCATAAACAAAAAAGACGGATGCTAGAAACATATCTGCCTGTGTAGCATAAATAAAGGAAGTACAAGATCAGTTTTGATGAGAAGTAAAAACACAGGGCAAAATGTGTGTGTGTATTGGGCGGGGGGGAAGGAGAGAGAGAGAGATGCTCCATTATGTTTCATTAGTTGTGAGCAAAAGTTGTATGAAAACAATTTGCTCTCCTAGAGGTTTCAGCCTTCTCTATCTCTCCTTCTCTTCCACCTTCATCTCAAATACAGTTTCCAAGAACCGATTTATTTAAATCCTTGACATTAGTGATGACAATATTTTTATACAGATCTTTACAGGAGTCTTCCTGTCCAATTTTTTTAAAATTAAGTTGGAAGATCATGAGGAATTTGGGAAACAAAAAATGTCTGCCAAGATAATCATTCCCATTTAAAATCTTGCTTTTCATGTGGAAAGCACCATTCCTCTTCCTTTTTAGTCATCTTAAAATATTCTGAACAAAACTGGTATGTTTTTCTGAGTGTCCAAAGCTGCCTGTTAATCGAGAGAGAAACTTTCTGCAAAAGAGCGAATGAAATCATATGAAACAATAAATTGTTTATCTGTTTTTTATAACACTGAGTCAAATTTCTGAGAGAAAGGTGTTGGTCTTTTTATTTCTGAGTTTATGTTATTTTCTGGGTTTTGTGCTTATGTCTTTGTGAAGTAGCAGATTATGCTGTTGTTGAAATTATTGGTATTTCATATTATGCATCTCTTCACCCATGTGTAATCTCCATTGGTTGTCCAGATGGCACAGTCTGAAAAAAAAAGGACACGCTTTGATAATGTTTCATTGGGACTGAATTGTGTTGGAGGTAATAGTGGTAAAATAACAGATTAAAGGCAGGCTTCTATGACAAAATTGATAATTACCAACAACTGAAAATGTATAATTTATTTATATCAATGTACCAAGCAAAAATAACTTTTAAGTCATGTAAAATTTGAGGCATATTGCATGCCATGAAAAAATGCATAAAAGTTCTGTTTTCAAATCATACGTACAAAATGAGACTGAGATGGTTGAAAAATTTGTATATAGCTTATCACTTTCTCTAAAAATACAACAAAAATCTCTTTTTTACATAACTTATATATAAGCAAAGTTTTAAAGCCTCATTATTCAGGCCTGCTCAAGAAAAGATATTAAAAGCTGCTAAAAACACCATATACACTCTAATGTTGATAAAATAAGCCAACTTCCATAAACTTTGTTTTTGGTTTAAAAAATATTGATGATTACTCCTTTTAAGTAGTGGTATTAAAACTGAAAGAAAGAGTTAAGTGTCTGAAGAAGTTTCTGGGAGAAGATGATGAAAAGATTATAAGAAATTTATGAGAATTATTTGAAAGGTTTAAAGTTTTTTTTTAATATGACGTTGTTTCTCATAGCTCTTGAAATTTTTCTGTATCACTTTTGAATTATTTGTTTATAGATATGAGCCAAGACATGGGAAGAAGAGTGTTTTTGTTGTATTTTTAGAGAAAAGGATAAATTACTGTGTAAAGAAAAAATTGTAACTGACCCGAGAGTCTTATGAATCTTTGCTCAAAGATCAAATTGTTTTGGATATAACAAACAATCAATTGCAAGAAAGTATATTTAGACACATGAATTTGTCCATAGAAAATACTATTGATATATGCCAAAAAGTAGAAGGCATTCATTCACAACTGAAGGCAAAACACTTGGGAACAAGGGATGTTGTACACAAACAAGTGGTATAAATACCTGTTAACAGGATTTATTATATGGGCAGCATATAATGGGTATAACTACATGGCTAAATGGATAAAACTAGAACAATTGTTTCAAGAAATACATCTGACAAAGGAATATGGACCTGAATATTATTTCTTTCTAGGCTCAATCAACAAGGACAGGGTGCAATGTCAGGAAGAACAGTCGATTGAATTAATCTCAGTAAAATTATTTTTAGTGGTGCACACATCAGTGCTATTACAAAATAGTGATATTAACATTTTAAAATTCCAGGTGAATTCAATACAAAAAACAAACAAACGTTTTGTCTGTTTGCATAGGCTGGTATGAAGATTCAGGTCCAAATAATTTCTGAGCCACAGAGATGCACCCATTCTCTTCAACTAGTGTATTCATCCAACAGATCTGAAGCTTGAAGAAAAGCTGCATGCATGTTCATTTGATCACAGTTTATATCTGAGAGTCTGTTTTATTAGGGTTCAAGATTGTGCCAAGATGTGTACTCACTTTCAGGTAAATATTAATTCAGTGCCATTTCGGGTAAACTACGGAGGCTTTAAATTTATCTTCTTTCTTTTATTCTATGTCATCAAGTTGGAGAGGGAAGAAGGAGGAGGAGAGCTTACATGGAATTCTCTATCCTTAAAAAAAAAGATCCCAATTTGTTCAAATGAGTTGGGATGACAGACAAAAGTGAAATCCGCATCGCATTTATACTGGCCCACATGTATTTTACAAACCTCTAAACAGCATCAGTGGAAATCATGGCAACTCTCATGATGCTGTGAAAATAAAATAATTTTGGTGACAGAAATGGACTTCAGATTACAGATAAAATAGGTCGTCTGCTCTGGATTAATATAAAAAATTCAAAATTTTGTTGACTAGTTCCCAATGACATCCTCTTGAAAACAACCTCTAATTGATATCCTGACCCACCTTTTTTCATCCACAATTTAGTGATGGGAGCACATTTTTAAGGTAATGGCAATATTTTTTTGGTTTTATTTTTGACTAAACAGTGTAACCATAAAATCATTTAGTTTGGCAGAAATGGGTAATCAATGCTGCACATGATTTTTTTTTCTCCAATGGGTATGCTATAGTCCAGGGGTCTTCAATCTTGACAGCTTTAAGACTTGTGGACTTNTTAAACTTGCCAAGTTTGAAGACACTTGCTATAGTCAATCTGTAAATGGGTCAATATTGCAAGGGTCCCTATATTTCCTTTCTCAGAACATAAATGTGGCTTAATACATCATCAGAAGGCCATTTGATTAACCAGAATAAAGTATCTGCATCAGTGAAATTATATTGGCCTCTTTGTTCTTTAGAATGTTTGATAGTCTGAAGTTCTAAATGTATTCTGTACGTGCTGCACAAACAAAACATTCCTACCCCATTTCCACTTCTCTTCTATAAAAACTGATCTCATTCATTCCCAAGAATGCCTTTCACTACTTCATTTGACTGGAAAATCCAGAGTTTACTTTGCCAGACTTTAGTTTGTATTCTTCCAGCTGGCAGTAACATTATGATTCGATATGGTTTATCAGACTAATTGCCACACAGGAATAGAGCTCAGTATTCTAAGGCTATTGTTGGCAGAGATATCCCATTATGCTGGATGCTGTTGGTCTTGGCTAAGCCCTAGACCATATAAGAAAGACCACCCAGTGTCATGGCTGGATTCCTGCTCTCCAGGCATTTATAGTTATCTCCTGCATTTGCCTCTCCAAATACACAGGACAGTCCAGTTGCTGGTTTTAAGGGATTCAATGAGAGACGAGTTATATAACTGACCGGATCTGACAAAGGATCCATCTAGTTAACTTCCTGTTCCCCAAGTTGGCCAGGTACATGAATCTGGAGGATTCCCAACTAGGCTATTTAAAAAAACCTCCAGGTTTTTTTTCTGACAAACACCATTATATTGCCTACAGCAGGTACTATTTTATGGGATGAAGTCCATATTTCTAGTAAACAAATCTCCCTTAAATACTTCACCACTGCTATGTCCAACTGTCAAATACAGTTGACTTGAGGATCAGATTTTGGCATCCGGGCTCCCAGCTGACTATTCCTGTCACAGACTGTGATAAAATACTTACCATTTCAGTCAGGAGCTATCTATCTTCCTCTGCATCGTTTCTTTTGCAAATACAAAGAATGTGCAATGATCTTCCTTCCCCAGGGGAAGTGGGTGGGGGGAGAGAAAAGAGAGACAGAATGTGTTTTGTCTTTCTTCTCTAAGTCATTTGCTTCACCAGAAACTCACCAGTGTATAGCATAACATAACAAAACAAAAAGCACATTTATTATGAAAACATTTGATGATAGGAAATTAGATGATATCTGTCCACATCTTGAGGATCATAGTCATTGACTGTTCCTGACAAAGCCTCCTTACCCTTCTCGAGAATACTGAAATGCAGCTTCCTGCCAGAAAGCAACAGTGATCAAAAGACATAAACAATAAGGCCTTTTTCAGCTAATTATTGCGTTTATATACTTTTCTAAGGAGCTTAATTAAAGAAAATGAGCCATAACTATTAACAGGTTTTTTTAATGAATCAGTTGCCACTCTTCTACAAATTTAGAACATTTGTTTAGCAAAGGTTTTCATTTTTCACATTTTTCACAATAATACGTCCAGGTTACCATTTTTTCTTTTTCTTTTCAGATTAAAAGAAACAAAATACCTTTACAAAAATAATTTAAAAAAAAAATTCACAAAAATGTAGAAAGTATTGGATTTCCACATACACTTGTGATCCACATTAAAAGAAAACTATAAACCCCAGATATGTGAATATTCTGTGATAGTTCAGATATTTGCTGCACTATAATTCATCATTAGTCATGTTGATTGCTGGTGATGGTGGTGCAAGCTGCAGTTCAGCAACACTTGGCAACCAACGCGCACACACACACACACACACACACACACACAGAGTCTCTGTTCCTTCTGTAGACATTAAATAACAGGAACCTTTCCACCAGTGATGTTGAATTGTGGATTATTCAGAAACAGCTCTAAAGCTTAATGGTATCCAAATCGTGGAAATAATTTAAAGGGGTTTGCTTGCTTGCTTACTTGCTTGCTTTCTTATTAGAGACCAAGACACAATCAAGGAGAATAAGATGAAACAACTACTTCCTATAGGTATCTACTTGGCTCCCTGGAAATAAAATGCTGAATTAAATAAATCTTTGTTCCAATCCATCATTGCTTTTATAAGATGGTACAACCATATTTAGAATGTTGGTTGCCACAGAGAAGGCATTCTTGAAATCCAGGTGTTCTTCATATGGTAAAGTCATCCATCTTCTCAAATTTCAGTAAGAAAAGGGTCTTGGCCTCACAAAGTTGCTCACTGTTGTTGGTGACCCACAAAGGGTTTTCATGAGTTTCATATTATGGTCTAGTACACAGCTAATTTCATCCCTTAAATTATAATGAAAGACACCTAGTGGAATTCATTGTTTATAAACAGGAGGTCCCAGTTTCAGCCTTTTATATCACCAGGGAATCCAACCAGTAGCAGATATCAGAGGAAGGTAGCAAAAAAAAGTCTTCCATGGGAAGTTCTAAAGATCAGCTAACTACTCAAAATGTGGATAGTCTCCTTTCTTTCCATTATTTTTCTTTTGCAATGTATCCATATCTTTGTGTGTGTGTGTGTGTGTGTGTTCAGAGAGGAGCAATTCAGCAGGAATATTAAATCTTTCAGTCTCTCTTTAAAAAAAAAAGTTTCTAAGTGCCAAACCATCCCCAACCCCTGCCTGTAAGTGACTCTTCAACTCTAATTGGAAGATCCACATTTCCACTGAGGTCCTGCATACTTTTATTACCTCAGTGGGAACTGCTAGCTGGCGAGGGCCGTATTTGCCATCTGAAGCCAATAAAAAAAAAAAAACGAAAAGAGAGGAAAGCTTTCACGTCCTTCAAGCAAACACTTTTCTCAGCCAGACTCCAGCAGTGTCAGTCAGAATTCCCCCCTCAAGACTGAAGTGAAAGTTCCATGTGTTTTTGAAATGACTGGCAGGCTGTCCTGGACTCCTCCTGAGCTTTGGTGAGCTGGGTTAATATTCCACCAGGCTCCATTTACTTGAATTCCCTGTTTTGCTTTGCTTTGCTTTGTTTTGTTTTGTTTTGTTTTGGTCATCTTACATCTTTGCAGAATATA
>AZIM01006327.1:20003-30717 GCA_000516915.1 Ophiophagus hannah | reverse complement strand
TTATTTACAAATATATACAATTTATGCAAATGTAAGAATTTAACCTATATATTGCTTATCATTAATCTTTCCTTCTTCCGTCTATCTTAGCTCAATCCAGTCATACCATTTTTCCCAAATCATGTAATACTCAGACTCCTCTTTCTCTTGTAACATCAAAGTTAATTTGTCATGTTATTCTCAAGTACCCTCTGATACAATGAAGAATTCCTATTTGATTCAATGGTGAGTTGTCCAGGCCTGATGCATCAAAGCAGCACCAAACCATTACATTTGCACTACCATGCTTTATTTTTGGAATATGATTCTTCTGATGAAATGCTGTCTTTGATTTTTGTCAAACATGTCTTCTGGTACTAGGGCCAAATATAGTGGTGGGATTCAGCCAGTTCTCACCAGTTCGGGAGAACCGGTTGTTAACCTTCTGAGCAGTTTGGTGAACTGGTTGTTGGAAGAAATCATTAGGGCAGAGAACCGGTTAAATTTTTTGAATCCCACCACTGGCCAAATAACTTTATCTTGCTTTGTCTACCCAGAGCATATTTTTCAGAAATTCTTCACCTAAGTGTTGATGAGCAAACTTTAGTCTTGCTCTGATATTCTTTCAGATAGCAAAAGTTTCAAAAGTTTCAGTCTATGCAGCTCTAATTTGTACAGCTTCTTTATAATTGTAGACTTCTGTATTTTGACATCAGTAGTGCTACCTATAGGTCATATGAATGCTTAATGTATTAATGGATAAACATATTGTGTGGACATCTGCAGTGTACTGCTTGGGAACATGAATATTATATTTTTTAATGCAGAAAATATATGGTTGGCTGAAAATCCAAATGATACGTAGCAAATGTTGAGTAGCTTGCATAAAACAATGAAGAATATGGATCTCAAAATTAATGTATGAAAGAATAAGGGAACTGTGTTTGATAAAATAGAGTGAATGATTGCAAGTTAAACATAAAATAAAATATGAGCAAATGGATGAATTTATCATATGTAGTACATGGAATATTTACTAAATGTTAGAAAATATTTAAAGCTTGTAAATGCTAGTAGAATGCTAGTAGATAATATCTATTGCCAGGAGTTAACGATTTCTGAGAAATGACATGAAGAAATGTGAATTTATTCCTGCCTTCTGTTACACTGAAATGACAATTAGGTATGTCAAGAGAAACCTAACAGTTGCCTTCAGGTTAATAACCGGTTGCTTAGTAACTATTGGAAGTTATAACACCCCCTCTAAAGTACTTATAACCCAAATTTGAGATTCTGGTGGATGCAACCTTCCCTCGCACAGTCATGTAATTGAATTTGGGGTGATTGGCAACTGGCTTGTATTTATGGTCATTTGCAGCACCCTGCAGTCCATATGACTGTGATGAGTATAGCGATTGACTGTAGTGCCACTACATTTCTGTCTTTACTTCCAGTTTCTAACAAAAAAAGAAAACACCTTTGGGTATAATTTATTCATTTAATGACTGCTTGCTTAAAAACCAATCCAAAAAAGATTCTAAATGACATGGACACTTAACAATTATCATGACTTACAGTTCTGAATTCAGGCTCAGTCACAGTTGCCCACTCCTGCTATATAAGTTTAGTCCGCAAGTTAAACAACTTGAGGACTAAACTTATATAGCAGGAGTGGGCAATTAATTTTCCCAAGGGACCACATTGGGACTGTTGTGGAGGGCCTCCAGCACTGCTGACAGCCTGACCCATGCCTCTGACATTGCCCTTCCCCTGTTGATCACATCCCACCTCCAGTGGCTGTCATTCTCCACCCCCCATGCTACCATTGCCCCATGTCCTGCTGCCACTGTCTCACCGTCTGCCACCAATCCCACCAATGTCATGATCTGTGCAGATCTGAATGTTCTAAATAGAAATGTGTATGCTAGAAAATGTAGGGTCAAGAATGACTGATGAATGAAAGTGGACTGCGTAGGTATAACTTAGGTTTATTACTGTCATTGGATGTTTTAAAATTTCCTATCTAGATTTTTTTCATCTTTATATTTATTTCTCTTTTTTCTCCATTTGCGAAAAGTAGCATGATGATATGTATGTATGGCTTATTATTTCACTCCTTCAAACTTCTTGTTATTTTTGAAACAAAAGTTCCTGCATTGTTTTTCATAGTGAATGTTCTCTACTATTGGCAATTTGTATGTATCTAGAGTACAAATTATTCTAATGAACACAGGCTTGCTTAACATAGTTACAAGGAAACACAACAACCTACACAATTGTTTTTGATTCCATCAAGCTAACCAGAATATCCACAATCAAATGTATTTGTAACATTTTTCCAGTTAATGTTTCTTTAATTAATCTATACATTTTCCCACTAATTTTTCAAAGTTATGATTTCTAATTTTTTTCTTCCCAAATCTGGTGCATTATATTAATATTTGGGGATAAACATGAACAACTCTTGCACACTTCAAGTAAGATTGTCATCCATACCACTAAGTGAGCTTTCAATCTAAAGGAAATTAATGGTGGATTTCTTGTTTTTGTTTCTTGTTCCTTCTAATTATAGATGACCTTGATAAAATCTTTTTACATTCTAAACTTAAAATCTTCCCTTTTTCTTCCAGATTAGATGTCTTTTCATATCTGATTTTTCTGTCCAGCTACAGAAAAAAACTTGGAGGTATTCTAATTCAATAACAAATAAATGTATGGAGCCAAATGACAACTAATATTCTGGGGGTCTCATAAACAGCACTACTTCTCTGTACTATATACTGAAGGTCATTGGAATCATTCATTTTTCTAAATTACATTGACAGAAATGGCATTTTGACTTTTCTTTTCAACCTGCTGCATAATAATATTAGCACTGACAAGGTGTTCAGATAGCTTTTCAAAAGTGAAAGGAAAGAAGAATGAGATTGGAGGATTTCTGGAGATTTTGCTTTCAGCAAAGTGCGATCTGGATAGTTCCCTAATTCTACACATTACACTTCTCTTCTAGAAGTAATGTGAAAATTGAAGTAATATTTCAAGAGGCAAGAACTTTGCATTGCTACTGTCTTCAAATGAGAAGATTAATTACTTATTTATTTGTTTAAGTTATCCAAGCTTCATTATCTTTATAAATAACTCATGAAGAACCTGCATAAATACTTCTTCCTATTATGCTCACAACAACAACCCAACAAGATAGGTTGGACTACTGGCCCAAGGACATCCAGCCAACTTTCACACCTAAGGCAGAACCACAATGTATGGCTTCCAGGTTTCTAAATGGATGTCTTAACCACTAGATCAAATTGGCACTTACCTCTTGCAAAATTTATGGGTGAAAAAAATCCCTGAGTGAAAAAAAGACACATTCTTCTCATTTTTCATTTTGGCTCTAGTATTTTATTCTGTGGGATCACTGAAAATGTATTTTCACCAAAAGCGATTTCAGACCACGGATTACTTGCACTTCCAATCGGATATTCTATTTCCTTTCTCCATAACTGAATTTCCCTAGCAAGAAAAAAAATGGATGGGTTGTTGTCTTACATTCCAAATTATTAGCTTCTCATTTAAATCCTACCACCCCAAATATTTGGCATTAGGATAGGAATAATTTTATATGGAAGGTATTGGCAGTGAGACCTGGGTTCAACCAATCTCAAAGGATTGTAGTTGTGACTATAAATAGTGGAAGGAAAACATAGAAGGAAATGTATGGCACTTTCAATCCTTGAACAAAAGGTGGGGATACAAAGCTGATAGATTCTCATCAATAGTTGATTGATAGATAAATAACACTCAGTCTGTCATTCCTTGATGGCATGAAGATGAAAGCTTTGCTCAAATTATTTGGGTGTCTCTGCTTCTAAAAGAATCCCTATCCTTCTTTTCTAGATAATAGTTTTATATTTGTCTCCTAAATATTATTTATCACCTAAAGCCTAAGATCCTACTCTTTAATACTTCTTCAGTCTAATTAAGGTTAAATAGAAATCTCAAAGTGATTGCATTTTAATTAATATTAATCATTTTGAATTATAATTATAATTGATAAAGCATCCTGGTTTTATGCATATTTGTCTTAGTTGCATCTACTCTCTAAGATCTTTTTGGATAGAAAAATCAGGATAATTTTATCTTATCTCACTGCTTATTTATCTGCTTGCCATAAAGAGTTATTATTAGCAGTAACAGATATAAATGGATTACCTAGATGAGTAAGTAGTCTTGTTTGAAATATCCATAATATCCAGATGCCTCTGACTTTATATGAACTATATTTCTCTATGTATGCTGAAAATTCCACCCATAATCTCTGAAAATGATAATGCCTTTGATCACTGAGACTTTCCCCCCTTGTTTGCTTCATTAAGGTAACAAGCCACATTATTTAAAAAATAAATAAATAATGTAAAATGGAAATTATTATCAGCAAATAGAAACATTTTCCCGTCACATCTAATATTACAAGGTGGGGGTCTGTAATTGTATATTACAATGCAGATTTCCCCTGCTCATATTTGACACCAAGTACTTCAACCCTCCTCTGTCTCCAGAAATTTTGAACTACAATTCCGGTAATCTTAAAGTGCACTGGCCATGAGTTAACAATGTTATGTTCCAAGTCAACTGGAAGGTTCCTGCTTGGAAACAGCCTATTTTCCATCCTGTCTCCCAAATCCAGTCTACATTCCTTGGCTAGCGAGTACATTCATTCTGTATTGGGCTCATTCTGAATTCTTCTCACCCCAAATATCTTCTTATATTTCTTCAGTCCTAATGTCCTCCCAGATTTTCCAGTAGTTTCCTCTTATGCATGGACAGAATGCCATTTTGATTAGGGGAGTTCTCAGGTAGTCAACATAAATGTCAGATTAATCAATTTGAGGCGGGGGGGGCATTTGGAATGATTTGACATATTTGGCATCATCTTCTGAGAGAAGATCCAGAACCTGAATAGAGCCTAGGACTGCAGTACATTGGCAGAAGTATGCATGGAACCTTCCAGTCTTTTCCTGCTTTGAACAGGGCTGTAGTTAAAATAAAAATTCCTCATTTCTCAGAAGTATAATTCCATTTCTCCTTTGCCAACAACTTGTTTTTCAGAGTAAGAAATATTCATGGGAAAAAGTACTGATACTTTTTGAGATAAGGTTGAAACTAACAGCACCAAGAGTTTTAGATTGGAAACAGAAAGCTCTGAAATACTTGTGCAAGAGAGGAACAGGTCAAACTATATTGTAAGTGTGTGGCATGCATTACAACACAAAATGCTCTAACAAAATGTATCTAAAATTTCAAAATTTATGGAATGGACGCTGCTAAATGAAACCAGCCTAGACAGAGAATGTCTCCAAGCTTTCTCATCTACATCTGCAAAACCTTTGGAAGGCTAATCCTTGCCAAAGAAAAAAAGTTTACAAGTTAGTAATTTCCAGAGACATAAACACATTATTCCATTTTAATAAAAATAACAAAGAGTCTTGGTGCATTTTAAATACTAATATATTTTTTATAAGCTTTCATGGGTCATACTCTTATTTCAAATATCTTTGGACTGCAATTCCTAGAATTCTTTAGCAGCAATGAAACCTGGTCTACGTTATTTTTAAAATCTGTACAAATATAAATATATATGTACTCATATGCAAATGGGGTTCATCCTTGACTTTCCCATTAATAAACCCTGGAGATACAGGAAAATGTATCCTTCACGGGACAGCATTATCTGCATTTATTGGAATGGATTGCAGCCCTCAAAAATATAAACTAAATCAATCTGCTTTTAAGTTGCCACAAGATTCAGAATTGTTTGTCTAGGAAGAAAAGTTAGCATTGTTGCCTAAATGTATTAAATAATGGTGGATTAATCTAGCTAGAAATTAGAATTGATCGGTTATTGGCTCACAGTCTTATGCACCATGTGACCTGAGTTCTTGTGAGAGCCTTGTGTGGTTAATTTCAAGGGAGTGGCTTCACTAATTGTAAAATGTTTTTATGTATTCTTCTTTCTATTATTACTCTAGTTTCCGGTGTCAGGATTCATCCCAATCCTGACTGTTCCTTCTTCTACTATGGTTTTCTGTTATCCCACTATTATATGTAATTTTTCTACATTGTTTTATCTTATCTGATTATTGCAGTGTAAAATATAGGCAACTCCTTTTGAAAGTGGGCAAAAAACTACAATATGGGACTGCTAGTAGGAAGTGAGCAGTAAATATGTATTGAATCAGTACTTCATCATCTTCCAGATAATTTCAAGCCTGTGGTTTTTTGTTTTTGTTTACTTTTCAGTTTGGAGACTTGCAACTTTTCCCTTTCCTATACAACCTGTCATGAGGTCACCTTCCAAAGCTATTTTCAGAACAAACTATGGATTTCTTTGACTTAAAACATGTTCCCTGAAATAATTTGTGTCTGCTTATTTTGATGATTTTCTGGTATTAGACATAGATCTTTTTGGTTTACTCATGTGGTTTAATCTGTTCTTTAATTTTCATATCTATGGATTTTTATTCCTCTGTTTTGCATTTTTAACTGATTTATCCTGCGATCAATGCCATCCTGTCCTTTCATATACTTTTCTTTAGATTTCATAGGCATATTTATTTGCTGCCCTTTTGTTGATACTGACTATAATCACAGACAATGCTTACCACGGTTAATTTAACCATGATTAACCCAAAGTAATTGGCTCAACTAGCATAACATAATGATCCATAAACTAACCACAAAGGCTGGATTTTCACAGCATTACAGTAAACTAAAATGCAATTGGATAGTGTTTCCCATGTACAAAGCTTTTATACTTTCAGTAGTTCTTATTTAGAGGGCTACTCTAAAAATGTTGTTTCAGGGTATAAAGGCTGCACATTGAGAAGACGGACAAATAACAGTTATGAAGCAGTGTATAACATGGAAGACTGTCAAACTAGAATTTTCACTAGCTCAACACTAGCAGTTAATATGAACGAAAGGATGAAATGTGGCTAACGGAGGAATAGTGAACAATTCTAAGGACTGTGTTATATGCAACTATTCAAGTTGTAATAGAAGGTACATTAATTTAGGAATAATCCCTATTGGTTCAACGGATTCAGATATATAGGATTGCACTTCATAGCTAAAAAAACCATGTACAGTGTTTTCTTTTTTGGAATGTAATTTGATCCATTTCTTCATGTGCTTTTAAAGCCACCAACTAGTTCCATGTGCATAATTTGTCAATATATTCATAGAAATACATTTTTATACCTAAGCTGTGCTTGCTAAAGGTCCTTCCAAATTTCAAAGGAACCACATTTACAATACAATACATTATTTATTGAACATACTATACACAGTAAACCTTAATTTATTCTGTAGCTCCTGTATTTTATTCCATTGATTCCTTTTCTATATTCTATCTTCACATACACACACCACATAGAACCAACGTACTAGCTTTCAATAACCTAGCTGGAAAATACCTAGTGATCTCAGGGCAATCAGAAATTAACCTTTTGGGAAATCCTTTATTTTGAAATAATAATTTTTTTATCCTTTCTTTCTTTCAGCCTCAATATAACTGCCTTGTCACGTAATCACCTTTACTAATAATTTATAAATGGCACACTGTAAAAAGCTTAATTTAGCCAGGATGTTGTTCAATGCATTTTAAAATGACTTTCACTAGAATAGTTTTGCTTTCTGTCCAATTGTGCTATCAAATACACAGTGAACATGACTCTATAAGAATCAAACTGATTAAGAGGCTTATATCAGTTTCATCTAGCCCAGGGGCATCAAACTCGCGATGACATGTCATCATGTGACATATTGCAACTTTCCCCCCTTTCGCTAAGTATGGCCAGCACATGACAAATCCACGCCACGGACCATGAGTTTGACACCCCTGATGTAGTCCCCGACTAAGGAAGTCCTTATTCTTAAGGAAAGAAGCAAGTAATTTTCGGGAGCTTAACACAGTAAATGCACTCTTGTACGTGATGTATGCTAGTTTGCGAAATGCTTATATGTGATTAGTCTGTTTTTAGAACATTATCTGGATGATGTTTTATGAGGTTTGCAGCTGGGATGTTTTGATGATGCTTTTATTGTTGTGAGCCATTCTGAATATTGGTAAGTGGGTGGTGTAAAGATAAAGTCAAATAAATTAAACAGATGTCTTATTATTTTATGTGCTGGAAGTCTGTCATTTTTGTTGCAAAAGGCTACTGCAATTTCCTTTGGAAATAATTCTTTAATAGTCCCAGGTCTCCCAACTGATAGCAGCTTTCACAGTAAGTTTTATGGGGTCAGGTTTATTTATTTCATGGAAGAGTTCTGAGACTCGTATGTTTTATTTTTTTTGTAATCTATCTATTAAATTAACGAATGTACCAGTCAGTATCAGATCTGCACTGCAATGATCATGACAACTATCACAAAAAAAGAATGGGCAAGAACTGATAATCTCTTCTTTCTCTGCACAGTGGAAAGAGTAAGCAAATAATCAGTTACTCCTTTAAGCTTTTCACTTCTCAGGTGATGAGCTTGAATAATTGACAGCTAGTATTTCCTTCATCCCTCCTTCTTCCTATAAGAAGGCATAGTTAAGAGTTGTTCTTTCCTTCTAAAACAGGACTGTCAAACTCCTGGCCCATGGGCCAGATGCATCACAAGCTGGCCACACCCACATTCGGGTTAGCGAAGGGGGGAAAACCCGTGATACATCACGTGACACCACCATGACACTGCGAGTTTGACACCCCTATTCTAAAACATCTATCTTATTTGTGGACCCTAATTTTGACTGATGCACCAAGAACTATCTTAGCCTTAGCCAGCAAAAGAAGAAGCAGTTGCCATTTATTATCTGCACCTCTGCAATTGTCCCTGGGAAGTGGTACAAATTTTCAAACTAGTCTAAGCCAGATATCTAATCCACAGCCTATAATATTTTTATTTCAAATGGGCTGGTCCTGCCACTTTATCTTTCTCCCATTACAATTTTAAAATTTCATTGGGCTAGGCTGGATGCATTATTTTATGTAGTCCTATTGGGTCATTATAAAAAATATCCCTCTTAATCAGTATGTATACTATGCTTGGGCATTCTGTGGAGTCTCTGAGCCATTTGGTCCTCTGTTGTTCTCTTGTCAGGGAATGTCAGATTAAATTATTCTATTCCATTCTGAAGAAACACCCAGACTGAAAGTACAATTTGGATTCTGATGTATCTTTCCAAATTCTGTGCCTCAATTTATTTTAATTGTTTGACTTGGCATTGAAGGAGCCTATTAATTCTATGATTGCTTCTATTCTCACTCTCTCTCTTATTTTTATATCATTTTATTGTACATCATCTCTAATTTTTATTACATCTATAGACTTTATAGACATATTTAATGGATATCGCTGTGATGGTGAACCTATGGCACATGGTCCAGAGGTGGCATGCAGAGCCCTCTCTCTGGGCGTGCGAACCATCGCCCCAGCTCAGCTTTGCAGGGCATGCGTGTGCGCCTTCGGCCGGCCAGATGGTCTTCAGGTCTCTGCTGCGCACGTTTGGAGGCAGGGCGTGCATGGGTGTTGTGTGTGCATATGCGGGATGGGGGCGCATGCACAGGGGTCACACGTGCATGTGCGGGGGTCGCATGCACATGCATGGGGGGTTGGGCGCATGTGCGGGGGCGCACACATTGCATTTTGGGGATGCATGCGCGTACGCTTTGGGTACTTGGTACTGAAAAGATTAGCCATCACTGGCATATCGTATCTTCTGGCTGCACATTTTTAAAAAGTCAAAGGTCCAGCACTTCCACCAACTTCTAAGCAAAAGGATTGACTGATAGCTCTTTCTGTGCTCCCCTCACATGGCAAGGTTGGAGCAAGTAGGCCAAACATCTGTGAAAGCTTCCTCACCGGGGTGGGCTGTTGGGGGTTTGCAGGGGTTCGGGAGAGCCCCNNNNTAAGATTCTGTGCAGTTTGGAGAACCCCCACATCCCACTTCTGGCTTGCTCCACCGACCCTGCCACGCCCCTCCCAGGAGTCTCCACATGGGCCATTTTGGATGCAGGTAAGTGCAAGGCACACATGGAGGCTCGGGGAGGGTGAAAAACAGGCATCCTGGAAGTTTGGGAAGGCCGGAAATGAGCCCATTTCCAGCTTCCAGAGAGCCTCCAGAGCCAGGGGAGGCTGTTTTTGCCCTCCTGGAAGCTCAAGAAAAGCCTCCCGAGCCTGGGGAAGGCAAAAACACCCCCCCGCCGCAGGAGGCTGACTAGGCCCATCCAGCAATGGGGCAGAGAACCCTTTGTTAAAATTTGCCTCCTCCTTTGCCTCCTCATCCTGGTCTTCAGGTCAGGGATCAGACCAGATGTCTGATCTGGGATCTCTGCTACTCTTAAGACAGGGAGAAATTAACAAGACTGCAAGTTATTGCTGAATCACCTCTATTTCTTCGGAGTCAGCTTGCATGCATACACCAAAATATTGTGCGAAATATTAGTGCAGCCATGATGTTGCATTAAGCTGCCCTTATGATGGTTTCTTTTAAGAGCAAACAGGCAGTGGAGTCTAAAGAAGCCTTACTGAGTGGGATAGGCAAATACGGGCATTTATTTATTTATTTATTATTTATTTATTATGAGATTTATATGCCACCCTATCTCCCGAAGGACTCAGGGCAGCTCACAACTAAAAACAGACAATAAAAATATTAAAAAATAATTAAACAACAAATCTCATA
>AZIM01006320.1:15692-28610 GCA_000516915.1 Ophiophagus hannah | reverse complement strand
CAGAGTTGCCCCTGCATGGCCTCATGGGAGTCTGACAACCAATTAGAAACAAGCTTCAATTCAAATCCCAACAAAGGTTATAAAACACAGCCACTCTCAGCATATCAGTCCTTTCTTGATCTTTTCCTTCACCTTGAAGCATGTGATCATCCTTTTCACTTTGGAGCTTCAAGCCATGTGGTCCTCCTGTCCCCCATTAAACCTCCCAAACAGCCTCCATGTTTCCAGTGTCTTTTTTCCCCCTGCTTGGAACTGAACCCAGGATTTTTTTTCCAACAAAGCATTTTAGAAATATGTTTTTAATTTTCAATTGCACTGAAAAAATGAAAGTGGTATGCAAAGTTACTGTTGTGAAAAAGTTTGGTCAAGGCAAAGCCACCTTTTTCCTGAGAACAAACTTAAGTCAAGCCTTTAAAAATAAAGTAAAAAGTAAAAGAATCAGAAATACAGTATATAAGATCACCTTTAAGTTTTGAAAACTAGGCAATTTTTTCATAGGAATTCAACTCTTGAACTAATAATCATTCTTCCATATTTTCCATTATTCCAATTTGAAGCTTTCAGTTTTTTGTCTTAGTAACTTCTATGTCATATTATCCTGCATAAAAATGAAGTATCAATTTAAACACGCCCCAAATGCCTGTAAAGTTTTCATTAGCTTTCTTCGGTGTAACAAAGAGAAGGTCAATCATCAAAGTTATCTACTTGAGGGATTTTTTTCTTTTCTTTTTAGTTGCTTTGAACTTTGGAACACAGTGATTTTTGGGTGCACAGAGCACACAAAACTCTGGAAGGATGCCTACAGTTCTAAATCTCCGGAGCATGTGTTCTGCTTCCTTCCCTCCCACCCCTCCTCCATTTGGTACCGCCTCTTCCAGGCACCCCGTAGCCAGCAGCTAGACAGCTGTATTTGATCATAAACCGCTTACAACTCTAGGCTCCCTTGAAGGGGAAACTTTAGCGGGAGCAGCACGGTACGTCTGCGCCCTGTTCTCTTCCATCTCTGGATAGGATCTACGAATGGGTTTGAAGCTCCATAAACAATTTCCAAGTGCATTGGACTGCCTTTCTTTCCAAGCTAGCTGAAGCAGGAAAAGAATGAAGACACGAAACTGAACCGCGATTATTTTAGCAGCCAGAGGATTTTTTTACATCCTGCTTGCACTCCGTCTGGCGGAGAGCTCTGCAATATTTTTAATGAGTGTCTTGCAGCAACGAATTGTTTGTGAAACGGCAGGCAGATTTCTTTTTGTCTCTGTTTAGACAGACTCTGTGCATTATTAATTTCTAGGGGTCTAAATGTTCAGCGAAAATGGCTGTCTAGTGCAAAAAGTGCAAGACGGAAAAAGCTCAGATGCGAAGGGGGTATTGAATTTTCTGGAGCTTTTTAAAACCTTAACATCTATAGACAGCAGTTAAGCCCCGGTGAAAGTCTAATCATGAATTCTGGAGTTGCCATGAAATATGGAAATGACTCTGCAGAACTAAGCGAGGTAAGAAGCTTTTATGTCCTTCTTTTTCACGCTGCTTGGATTTTGTTTTCAGAACACAGTTATCTCCTTTTTGGCATCCGCTTTGGAGTTAAAAATTAATGGATGTGTATGTACGTTATCCCGACATGTAGGGCTACTCAGGAAGTGATCTGAAATAAGAGTTGCAAGGGTTAAGCGTTAGAAGGGAAATTGTTGCAACTGCACGGAGATTTGCCCTCTTCTCCGTTTAGCGCTCTGCTGCAAGGAATCGCCCCCCCCTCCCCCGTGTACCGTTTTCCACACAGCAAGCATTCCATTCTGCAGTAGGTAAGAAGGATGGAGATCCCAGGCGAAATCAAGATGATGGCATTTTATTTTATTTTATTTTAAGAGTATAAAACAAGTATTCTGCAAGACGTCTCATGACCAACTGGCTATATTAAAGTACACTCAGGCATTTTAATTTACTTACTCAAAAGTATAAGTCCTGGCATGGGATGGTCTTTTCTTGATGATAAGAAGTGAACTGTTTATTTTAGTTACTGCCGCTGTATATTTTGTTTCCTGTCAAGTTTCTGAATGCTTGATGTTGTTTTATGACCAGTGTTAAAAGTTATGTGTTTGTAGGAGTTAGTCCAACTATTCCCAAGTAAAGTTGCATAGATCAGGCCTTGTGTCATTTTACCTCTTCTACTCTGCCAACTAAAATAAATAACATTACCAGAGAATATCTGCTGAATACGTTTAAAATAATATTCAAATAATCAGTTCTGGATCTCTGATCTTCCTTTTTTTCTAATATGTACACAGAAATAATTTCACACTAGAAGGTATTTTATATCTTCCATATGTATTGTTGGAAATTGTGATCCTGATACATCTATAAAGTCCCAGGTTGGGGGAGATTGATTTATAGAAAGAAGTGCTGATTAGGTTCAGAGTAAACTCTGAAGGCATAAACTTGTAAACACACCAGTGAAATAAACAGGCATTCTGTCAAAAATTAGCAAAAAGAGGAAAAAATGTGTTGGAAAAGGAGATGATTGAGTGATAGTTTGACATCATGCACTTTGTCATTTAAGTATTTCATTTAAAGTTTTACTTTGTAATCAAAATTAATTATAAGCTTTGAATGAAACCTGGCAGTTTCTCAAATTTCTCTGGTCAGCATTAAATCATCTGTACTTTGCTGAGTGTGATTATTGTGGTACAGATTTCTTGGCTAACACTCCTTTCTCCCTGTTCTTGCTGTTGATGTACTATATTAGTCACTTGATCATTTTCCATCTCTCATAGTTCGTAAAAGTATTTCCCATTTAATATTTTTTAAAAAGGAAATTTGTGGTATGTTAAAAAATATCACAGAAAAAGTATATCTGCTGTGGAATCCTAAATGTGTATGTCATACTGAGATTACTTGCTTGAACACAATACAAACACTATAGTTTTGGTGGCATTAATAGTTGCTTGTGGTGTGTCACACAAAATGTTAGGTTTGTGTGTATGTTGTGTATCATCAGAAATAAGTCTCAAAACTAATATATTTGTGTTAGAATTAGGATTTAAACCAATTAAGATTATTTCAGCAGTAGCAAGTACTGTTATGAGCAGAAGATCATTAGTTGATTTTTTTAATGAATGCACTATAATTGTAATAAAGATTGATTTGACTTGATTTGATGGTTTTAGCAGATTTTGAAAATATATGTAATTAGCATACACAATTTTGCAATGCTATGGTTTTGGTTCCACAAAGGTGTTTATATCACTTTTATATCTGTCTCATCACTTTAAATAAAAGTATCTGCATTCTCTGCTATGATCACATGACAGGACAAAAGTATGCATATGAGACTATCCACATTGCTGTAAAGAGTTGTGGGCATGTGCTACCTTTACATTCCAGAGCACCTTTCTGGAATAAAACCTGTATTTTAAGATAGTCCTAGTACATACAGAAACAACCTATTTCTATTTTTATCAGTATTTGTTGCAGNTAGAAAGAAAAATATTTCTGCTCAATGCATATGTTAAATTCATATGTTAAATAAAATATGTAATCCAAAACCAACCTAACCTATATTGGAGTCACCCAGTATGTCATTGCTATGAGTAAACTTTTTTTTTAGCCTCAAATGCAAAATGATTGGTTTCTACTATATTTTTAATTCTGGAGATACATATTGAAGTCAAAATCTATGCTGCTTTGCATACCTGGTAATAGTGGTTAAGGTGCTGGCCTAGAAACTAGGCGACTGACTTCTATTCCCACCTTAGTCATGAAAGCTGGGAGGTTTTTGAGGCAATATAATGAGCTTTCTCCTCTTTTTGACTTTTAGCTAATTTGTGCTGTTATTTTCTCTTCTCCTCCCCCAGTGCATTTTCTTGTAGCTTTTAATTGCATGTACTTGGCCATAGGGAGATAGGACTCCCATGATTATTAAAGGAAACTAAAAGAATTGGCTACGGTTAGCACTTTTGTGAAGAAAAAGCAATCCTGAGTATTAGTAATTTTTTCAGTATTCCTAATGTAAAATACAAATCGCTTGGTTCACATATGAGTCAATGTAAGCAAGTATTTTCGTCCATTTAGCTTGTGACCCAACAGTCAGACTATGTGTACTCCTGTCTTTTGATACAGCAAATCTGAAGTGTCAATAGGCTACCATCAACAAGTACTTAAATATAGACCAGAACTTTCTGTGTACAGACAAATTTTGGTATACAAAGCCAGGAATTGCCCAAATTATACAGTTAAAGTAAAAGGCTGACCAGGAAAAAGAGATAATTGAGACTGAGTGCTTTGTATAAATTTGTTTTAAATTTTATTTTGATTGTAAAAGATAATTTCCATAAACAGAGAAAGATGCATTTGGAATAATATGCTAGCTTTCCATATTCTATGAAATGTATTCAACTATCCATCATGAAAGATTTTTCTGTCAGCATTGTGTCTATAAAAATGTTTTTATCTTTTTTGCCCTGCTTAATGTGTAGAAAAAGTTATTGTTCTCCAGCATGCCTACGGGAGAATCTACACATAAGGGTTGAATCTGCCTTTCTGCCCAGAGACTGAGTCATCAATCTTTGCCATGCCTCTTCCTGTCGAGCCAGAAAGTCCACAGGCCCCAGTCACGACTCAGTCTTGGCCCAATAGAGACGTGGAAAAGGTTGGCTCCAGCGATAAGTAGGAAAAGCAGCATTCTTCAATGTGTAGATTCTCCAAAGGTTTGCAAACGTTTTAAAAGAACTGAAGACAGGCAGCAATTGGAAATTTACAGCCTGCTCTTAGCTCCGTTATCACGCGGCTTCTCCTGAACTACCAATTAAGGCCTAACAGCCCAGGAGAGAGCTCGATCGTTAATTCACACCCGCGATTAACTTCAGCGCACTGTTTGCACGCCCAGGCTCAACCAGGTAACTCTGGAGTGGCTGTTTTCCTTGTAGTGCCAAATAGCTGATTTGGGGGGCCGCCGGCGAGTTGTGCAGGCTACCCCAGGAAACTGGTAGTGCCACCACTGCCAGAGCCCAGGGAAGGAATCCAGGGCTGAAGAGCTGCCTAAAGGAGAGGATTTGGAAGATGGAGCACTCAGCTCTCCTCCTAGCACATTATCTGGGCAGGAAGCACAATGGCTGATCACTCTGCAACCAGCATGGAGCCCAAACATTCTAAACAGTCCAAGCAGAGCCCCAAGAAGGTCAGATCTGCAAGTAAAGAGGCAGCAAACAAGATAAAAGCAAAAGCTCTTTATTCAAGGAAGCCTACCAGAGCAGAAGAAAGAAGGCAGAGGGCGCTTGAAAAGCAATTCGCCAGAGCTCAGAAGCAAGCAGAAGAGGAGAGGTATTCCCCCTCCCCCCAGCCAGAGCCTGGTTGTTCCTGCCCTCAGCAGCCATTAGTGCAAGACTTGCCTGCATCTCACGAAGCATGGTCGCCAGAGGGAAATAGAGAGCAGGGGTATATTTCCTCTGCAGAGGAAATCCAAACTGAAAGGTTTCCCTTTGACTGCATGATCCCTAGCCCTGCAGATTTACAGGTCAGAGACAGAACTAGGATTCCAGAGGCCACTTTTACTCACAATGCAGAGGGGCTCTGCTCAGCAGATAGATTGGGACCAGAATTACCGGATGAGATCAAGGTCCTCATCTCTCAGGCCATTTCTCAGGGGGTGGCCTCCACCTTGAAGGGGAGGAGCCATACCTCTTCCCTAGGATCTGATCCTCCATTGCAATCTGTGCAATACCAATCCCCTATGGAATCCCTTAGACACCAGGGGTCTGCTTCACTGGCCCAATCCATCAAGAGTAGGGCATCAGTTATGGAGGAGGAGGCTTAAGGAGAACAGGGGTTTTCTGAGGATGAGGACTTATCTCCTGATCCTCCCCCGTTCACTGGCCTATTTAGCCCAGGCCTCTTCAAATCCCTCCTCCACAAGGCTAGGACCGCGGCCCAAATTGATCCTCAGCCTAGTGTTCCAGCTGTTTCACCTGACAATCAGGGCCCTAATAGGTTTTTTCTGAACCACAGTCCTACAGCAGGAAATTCCTTGCCCCAAATTATTTCTGGACATAGTCCAGAGACAAGGGATGCAGCCAGGTTCATTTCCCACACTGTGGGGTAACAATAAAAAGGTTTTCAATATGGCTCCCCTTCTTACAGAGTCACTACAATTGCCTCCTCTGGATGAGCCATTGACGTCCTTGGTTTCCCCCTCTGAGGTCTCCGGAGACATAGCAGAGGCCTTTAAGACAGAGGACAAGAAGGCGGAACAAAATTTCCATAGGATGCACCAGGCCAATGCAGCAGCGGGCATTTCCTTCTTCACCAGGATATCCCTTCCCTAGCTTCACCAATTACAGACCAGGATTCCCTCAGAGGAAATCAGAATGCATCAGGACATCAATAAATTGGTGATGGCCGCCAAGTTCACAGCCGACTCTTTCCTGCATGCAGCCCGATTTTCTTCCAGGGCACTTGCCTCCAACATTACTTCTCATCGTTTGCTTTGGCTGTGACATTGGCGGATGGATGCCAGAACTAAATAGAAAGTGGCTTCAGCTCCATATGCGGGGGCATCCCTCTTTGGAGATGCCTTGAATCCATTCCTGGTCAAAAACAAGGATAAACGTAAGGTGTTACCAGGAGGGCAGATAGAAGGACTTCTCTCTATACCCACAGGCAGCCCTTTCATTCCTCAGACACAGGCCAGGAATTCTTGCAATTCCAAAGATCGTACCAGCCCAGATCAGATCGACCTCCAGATAGATCAGGGTTTTGAGATAGAACTAGGCAACAGTTCCAGTCCAAGAGGCCCTTCCATGGAGTGGGAGGTCATCCCGTTTGTGGATCCAAATGATGCTGGAACCCTCCTCCCATCAGTGGCCAGCTGGCCCTTTTTGCGGACCGATGGGAGACTATCACATCCGATTCTTGGGTCCTGAAGACCGTACAATTTGGTCTCTCTAGATTTTCTCTCCACACCTCCGAGGACCTTCACCCATTGCCCAACCTCCAAAAACCTCTTGAAGAAAGAGCTCATAAACAAGGCAGTCCAACACTTGTTGGACATCCAGGCCATTGAGGCAGTGCCGGAGGACCAGAGGGGGCATGGGTTTTACTCCATCCTTTCTGTAGTTCCGAAAGCCTCGGAGGGGTGGACAGCAATTCAGGATCTAAAAAAGCTGAACGATCACATAGAGTACAAGAGATTCAAGATGCAATCTCTGCAGTCAATATTGAAAGGCATAAGGGGGGTGTGATCTCCTGACATCCATTGATTTGACAGAGGCCTACCTCCACATTCCCATCTTCTCCTCCCATCGGAGATTTCTCAGGTTCTAATATGCAGGAAACCACTATCAATACAGGGCTCTTCCGTTCGGCCTATCATCGGTCCCCAGAACCTTCACAGAAGTGCTGGCAGCACACCTCAGAACAATCCCGGTGCGTGTCCAGTGCTACCTGGACGACATTCTTATTCAGTCCAGTTCCAGCCAACAAGCTCAGTCAGATCTGGGCTCCACAATCCATGTTCTACAGGAACACGGATTCTCCATCAACTTCCAGAAAAGCCAGCTAGTTCCATCCACCTGCCTACTACATTTAGGCGCAGTGATAGATACCACCCTGTGCAAGGCTTACTTGTCCCAGGAGCGCCAGGACAGCATCAAGTCCCTGATCAACCAGATCAGAGCGAGTGGCTCCTTTGGTGGTGCTTTCCCAATTCCTGGGAAAAATGATTTCATACATAGCCATAGTGCCCTGGGCGCGATTATATGCCAAACCCCTCCAATGGTTCCTCCTGCCATTCCAAGAGGGCAGGTACCAGCACTTCCAGTGTCAAGGTTCGGATCAGGTCTCTCAGGTGGTGGGTTTCCCCAGCGATCACCAAAGGGTCCCTATTCAAGGAACCCAACCACATGGCAGTTACCTCAGATGCAAATCTATTTGGATGGATAGCCCATCTACAGCACAGGGACAATTGTCCCCAGCGGACCTACAACACAATATAAACTTCTTAGAACTCTGAGCCATTTCTTTAGCTCTCAAACACTTCCAAAGCACAGTCTCCGGCCAACATGTATTGATCCTAATGGACAATGTGGTGGCCAAAGCACACATCAATTGCCAAGGAGGGGCGCATTCCAGATCTTTTTCTGACCGAAGCAGAAAAACTGGGAATCTGGGCAGAGGCTCACCTATTGTCCACTAAGGCGGAGCACATATCGGGGACATCAAACGCACAGGCAGATTACCTGAGCAGAACCAGGGTGGACAACTTTGAGTGGCATTTCCATCTGGATCTCTTCCAGGAAATGTCTCAGAAATTCGGGAGGCCACTACTCGACCTGTTTGCCACACCAACAAACGCCCAGCTTCCCCAATTCTTCTCCAGATTCCCAAAACCGGGTGCAGAAGGGGTCAACGCCCTTTGCAGCTGCTGGCCCAAAGGCCTACTATACATCTTCCCTCCTCTTTCCCTCATCCCAGGGGTAATACAGAAAGTGCTACTAGAACAGGCAGAAATACTGCCCATCACTCCCCATTGGTCCAGAAGTTCCTGGTATGTGGACCTAGTGAGTTTGTTGGTGTCCCATCCTTGGAAGATTCCTCAGGACCGGATCTCTCTCAGTCAGGAGGTCTTGGAACACTTGGAGACTCAGTGGCTCCAACTGACTGCCTGGCACTTGAGAGAAGGATCCTGAGGAAGGATAACTTTTCAAGAAAGGTGATCAGGACAATACAAATTTCCAGGAGACCTTCCACAAACAGAATGTATGACACTACCTGGAAAGCGTTCTGTCATTGGTTGTACCAAAAAGGGCATGGATCCCACTGCTGCTTCTATTCCATAGATCCTAGACTTTTTGCAGGATGGAGTCAACAACAGTTTCTCTCCTAGTACAATCCGCAGATAGGTAGTGGCCCTGTCACAGTGCTGCACTACAGAAAGCCTGACTCCCTAGCCCACCATCCGGTTGTCCACACCTTCATCAAGGGAACTGTCAATCTCAAACCTCCAGTAATTCACAGGTACCGTTCTTGGGACCTGTCTACAGTCCTGCAAGCTCTCACTCTGGCACCGTTTGAACCTCTACAATGTATAAGTTTGCGCTAACTAACAATCAAAGTTGCCTTCTTAGTGGCCATCACCTCGGCCAGGCACATATTGGAATTGGCAGCTCTTTCCATCAGAGAAGACCTCTGCATCTTCCACGCAAACAGAGTAGTTCTGCGTCTGGACCCCTCCTTCATCCCTAAGATCAACTCCCACTTCCATAGGACTCAGGAAATCGTCCTACCTAACTTCTGCCCTACTCCATCTCATGATATGACGCACAGATGGCACAAACTGTATGTAAGGAGGGCACTCCACAGATATATCAAAAGAACATCAACGTATCGCAAAACTGAAGCCCTACTTGTCTCATTTTAACCGTCTTCCATGAGTACCAAAGTCTCATCATCCACCATAGGCTGTTGGATTAGGACTTGTACAGCCAAGGCCTATGAGACTCAGGTTCTTCCTGTACCCAAACGAGTAACCGCCCATTCAACAAAAAGTGCAGCTACCACAAGCTGCCTGGGCGACACAAGTCTCACTTGAGGACATCTGCAGGGTGGTGACATGGTCCTCCCCGTCTCCTTTTGTAAGGCACTACAAACTGGACACATACACCTCAGTAGAGGCGGTCTTCGTCAGAAGAGTGCTACAACAAGTACAGACGGGGGTTCACAGGACCAGACTTCTTCCCACCCATAGGGACTGCCAGCATTGTTATGTCCCATATGTGTGGATTCTCACATAGGCATGCTGGAGAATAGGCGTTGGCCTATCTGAACGCAGTTTCAGCATACCTTGGGAGAATCCACTCCCACCCTGGCAACTGTCTGGTCCAGTGTCCTGGTGGGAGACAGAGCCAATGCCACAAAGAAGATCATCAGGTGGCTGTGCCTTCTTCGTGACTGGGGCCTAGGGACTTCCTGGCCCGGCAGGAAGCGGCATGGCAAAGATAGATGATTCAGTCTCTGGGCAGAAAGGCAGATTCAACCCATATGTGTGGATTCTCCCAAGGCATGCTGAGAAACTGTGTTCAGGTAAGCCAACACCTATTCTGCTCAGCTTTATCCCTCTCGTCTCATAAGAGTTCATTATTCAATTTCATTATTATTCTGATTCATTCCAGTTCCTGTATCATATTTGTTGCACCAAGAATTATCATCCAGTTAGAAATAGTTAGCCTGATATTTGATATTTATAAAGTAATTTTGATGTCACAATATGGATTTTGATACGTACTAAGAATTCATTACATTGTGAAAAATTTATTTTCAGTAGTATAAGTGCTATATAAGAATTCTCTCTTTATTGCTTAAGTAATTCATAGTCCATAGAAACAAAATTGTCATTTATTTGCTTGTTCCATTTGGTCTTCTGGGTGTTTGCAACAAATTCAAATAGTAGCTGTTTTAAATTTCTTCCTTTTTATTGTTTTACATACAAATAGTAAGGGAACAGTAGCAAACCAATGGAAGTGATATTTTGAATACGTTTAGAACATATGAACCATCCTGATTTTTCCCTGCTTTTGTAACAAGAGAAATAAAAAATAGGAACAATATGAAAAACCTGCTTAAAATTTTAAATTATTTTATGTTAATTTTTAACTAGCAAAAAAATAAAGTCAGATGAAATGGAAGCTTCTTATTTAAAATAATCTTATCAATCCAATAAATGGAAAAGGATAAGAATTTCTCAAGTTTTTACACACACACACACTGAACTAGAAGCACATTTTTTCCTTCTATTCTTCCATCAACTTCGGGAAAAGACAGGTAGGACAACACCCAATCTTTAAGTAATCTTATTGTGTGCAAATCATGAAAAGCACTTCGTTTCATTAGCCAAGAAGCAGAACATATATTAGTCAGGAGAAGTATAGATAGATTCAGTTGAGAAATGCACTTCAGGCTTGAGAAAATAAATTATGCACTCGAAGACTTTGCAAGGCATGTTTCTACTTGTTAAAATGTGGCATAAAAGCAAAGATCTATAAACCATTAAGTAGAAACAGGTATTATATGAATTCAAAGTGGAAATTAAAAGTCATAAATACTGTCCTTTTAAATTGCTGAGCTTGTTTGTCATTCTTTCAATAGTCAATAATATGTTGGTCTTTCCTTTTTTCACAGTTACATAGTTGAACCATAGTTCATTACTTAAATCACCACTAGCTGACTTATTTATATAATACTGTGCATTGTTAACCTTGGCTTAAAATCACTGTCACTAGCTTTAAATATTTCAGTAAGCCATGGTTTTACATATTTTTCTGAACTGAACAGTCTACATTAATCAGGTACATATAACATACTCTGTAATATCAACACTGATGATGTTACCTAGTCAGGTAATGAAGCACCTGTAAGCTAATAACCAAGCTCAGCACCAAGAACTCCAGAGTTTCAATCCTGAGCTACAACTATTTTCTTCTGTTGGGATATATACAGAAGACAAATGATAGGCACATCTGTTTGATTCATTGATTCATATTTTAAAATTTCTTTTTATGCTGGTACTCAATGTTTAATTCATCTCTTATGCTTTTATCAAATAAACCTTTATCAAATAAACCTTAAGCATTCCTTTTAAAATTGGCCTCATTAGGATAATCCTATTTAATCAAATGGTTCTAATTTTTAAAACAATGTGTAGAGGCAGAGGAAGCATACATTCCAATAAAAATTCATAAAGTCATAAAGAAGTCCAGTCTTGCATGTAATTGAATTAAAACACTATAAATATATTACTGCACTGCCCAGTACATGTCAGAGCACATAATACTCTATTCCAAAACTCCTAATAAAAAGATGATACAGATTGTATAACCTTATTTATCAATTACTGCATTTGGTCACTTTTAAATTGTGGCTGACTCTTAAATGGTAAACATGCTACCTTTGTAAGAAAAGTTATAACTGTATAAACAGTCAACACTAATAATCTTGATGCCTTGCAAAATACACTTTCAAGGTAACATCAACTGCTGGATGGCCATCTACATTTCATTCATGAAGGCTTCCTAGAAAAAGCTGGGTCTTAATGGTTTTCCTGAGTTCCATAATTTGATTGCCTGAGGTAGGAGTTAAGGAATGCTTCAGATTACCTGATGATAGCATCCTCTTACTGTTTGCTATTGAAATACAACCATGTGGCGGGGGGGGGGAGTGCACCCTCTTTGAGTTCTACAGTTTTACATATCAGAATATAATAAAAAACATCCAGTCGTTAGCAGTTCTTAAAAATAGGTAAATACTACCTCAGATGAACATTACACCATATACGTGAAATCATAGAACTCAAAGAGGGTGTACTTTCTTTTTCACACAAGTATAGGCCAATTGCACCCAGAATTAGTCTCAAAAGATCTTAGATGGTAATCCAAGGATGCCACTTGTAGTCAGTTATCTACCATATTTAACCAGTAGGAAGTACTGTAACTTACTGTGTTAACAAAATTGGAGGAGAAAATGGCAACAGACCTGGCTGCTGAAAAGTATTGATACTTTCAGAGATTACTTTGAATATTAGTGACTGCTTTAGAGATATGTTTGCTTTTTCACAATGCCTAAATGGGGATTTCCCTTCCTTCCTTCCTTTTTTTCCTTGTCTCCACCTTCTTGTATCCAGTTACCTTTAACTATGTCCTCCTATTTTCTTCTTGTTTGCTTTCTGTTTCGGTTGTAAGGAAAGAAAGATTGGTGGTTTTTATTTTCACAGAATTAATTTTAATTGGTAGTTAATAATTCAGAGTTGATCACATTTTTGTCATATTTTGAATAGAGATACATGCATGTGCATGCGCGCAAACACGCACACACAGAGTCATGTTTGGGGATACATATTCAACAGGAAGTATCCAGGAGTGGGATTCAAATTTTTTAACA
>AZIM01006304.1:44164-55407 GCA_000516915.1 Ophiophagus hannah | reverse complement strand
GAACCGGTAGAAACCCACCCCTGCTTGTGGGAACATATTTTGAAACCTGGATGCACAACAGAACTTTGAAGTCTAGGATACTATTTTAAAAGAAGAGAAGCCAAAATGAGTGGAGTTCTTAATATTTTGATAGGATATGCTCTTCTTTTTTCTTTCCCTTCCCTTATTTAAATTTCCTTGGGAAACATCAACTAACTTTGAATATTCTCCTTAGAAATCTGGCAAAAGAACTATATTTGACCTTTTTATGACAAATCTGATATATAAACGCCAAGATTTTACCTCTTTCAGGCGAATGGAAGGATACACACGGGACTTCAGAAAATTTGCTCTGAGAATTTAAATGCATGAAATAACTAAAAAAATACCATGATGGGAGCACTTCTTTTTCTTTATCTACTCTTTCAGCATTGTTTCTGAATAATGATTTTCCCATAATATTGGGAAGATGCTATTCTCCAAGTAATACCAATTTATATTAGATAAAAAAAGGTTTTGCTGATCCAGAGACAAACAAGCTGTTGACTCCAGCAGCTCTTACTATATAAAAAGGGAGGCAGTAATCTATAAACTTGTTATTAGGATCCAGTTAACATCATCATTGCTATCTATGTGGTGAACAGTCAGAGAAGACAATAATCATAATTCAGTAATATTAGGAGAGCAACAGGTTTAAAATAATTATCAACAATCTGGACTTCCAGAAAAGCAATGATAATTTGAAGAAGTCTCCAATCTGAGCAGAGATAATAACCTCAGAAGAACAAGAGACAATGAATGTATTGGCTTTTTGAAATTCCTCTTTGGACATAGTTCTTGATTTTGCATTTAATATTGCAAATCCAAATATTACATTCAGTACAGCAGTGTTTGGTAACAAATTCTAATTCTGCAGTATATCCTCTTTGCTGCTCTATAAATATTTTGCAAGCCTAATTACATTAAATGTAGAGAAAGAATCTCTAAAAAATAAATTTCATTTTTGTTTGGGTCAGTCAGTTTTGCTTAGAAAATAGGACACTGGAGTTAATTCACATATGCATTTGATGAAAATAAGGATCCTCATTGAAACATACTAATTATATAAATCAAATATATGTGTGATATGCTGATATGCATTAATTGGTCTGCTGCACTAGGGGATAATGCTCACATATGAATTAACTGCAAATCAGAAAACAGTAGGCAACAACTCCTAGAGTGTTTTCTCTATATTTGAATCTACAATATTTAATATCTATCAAACATAAATGAGAGTCAATTTGGTCTAGTGGTTAAGACCTCAGGCTGGAAACCAGGAGATTCTGAGTTCTAGTCCCATCTCAGACATGAAAGCCATCTGGGTGACTTGGGCCAGTCACATTCTTTCAGCCCAACCTACTTCACTGAGTTGTTATGAGGGAAAAAAGGAGAAGGGAGGAATGTCTGCCATCTTGAATTATTTAAAAATAATAAAAGCAGCATTCAAGAAAATAAATCTTACATTTGAAATTTACACAATCATTCTGGACCAATGGACAGTGAGATGTTGCAGAATTAGTCAGTTAACAAACATAATACTGTACCTTATTTAAATCAGGATTTCAGTAGTCATCTCACTATAAAAAGTCATTTCTTCTGGTATAGTTATTGTTCAGAACTCAGGATTCAATGATCCAGAAAAATCTCCCTCTTGTTCACAATTGAAATCATGGTGTGTCTTCCGGGTGTTTGCATTCATGTCTTATTCTGTTAATCTGCATTTTCTCTAACACTTCTAGAGAGACAAATGGGCTGTCAGAAGTAGCACTTACAGACATAATTGCCCAGGAAACATTTACTTTGGAGCCTTAAGTGACTCATTTCCTAAGATAGAGGAACATATATGTAAAATTCAAGGTTCTAATAAAGTTAGAATCCAGAAGCAGTAGAAAACAAGAGCAGGGAAAAATAAAGCCAAAGAATAGTAATGGGTATGATATTGACTATAAAGTCAATTCCAACAATACTGGTTGACATAACTGAATTATAAGGATTTCATATACAATAGATATATTTTGAACCATTCTGTGGGGGAAAAACATCAAATATTAGATAATTGTGTTTGGAAATAAGGGCTGTTAGCATAACTAATTTGATGAGAATGATCTTTCTTTTCCCTTTGTTAAGTGAAGCCTTTGATTTCCTTCTAGGTTAATCAGAATGTGCTAGGAAGCCGTAACATCACCAGATTAATGGAATGACTAAACCTTTAATCTGATATGTTGAGGATTTAAATTCCAGCTTTTGCTGTAATCTGATCTAACCTCTGATTAATTTAGGCATTTGTAGCACACAGAATAGCAGGGAATCAGTTGAAGAACAAAGACCTCGGTCATACTTTCATTTATTTAGAAAGAAAACTTCCTTATTTAATAAGGAACAAGCTATAGAATTGCAGTTATGTTACACAATTCTATGGTTGTCTGCTCAGAAGTAAAATCCATTTGCTCAATAAAAAGTTGCCTAGAATTGATAAAAAAGTTAAATCCCTTTTTCTACAAATCAACTATAAACAATCTATGTTTCAATGTTTTTGAACTTCAGTTCTTCTAGACAACATGATCTATGGAAAAAGACTGTGGGAGTTCTTAGTCAAAACAATCTTTTCCCCCAGGTGGCAATTCCCAAGCTCCATTAAAAAAAAGGATGTGCAGGTGTCAATGGAGCCAATTTATCATTGATTACCTGTCTTGTATAAGAAAACCTATACAAATTGATAAGTACATTCTTATGTACAGCAAAACCTTGCACATTAATCTTTCCCTTGAATCACATGGGAATGTTCTGACCCTCCCCTTTCTATATGCTTATTTCCTTTTCCATTGCAATGGCTACTCTGGTGAGCATTGGTGAAGAAAACAATGCATTAGGATGCATTAGTAGAAAATTTAGCATCTTGTACTATGTCTTGGGAATGGACATCAACAGCTGGGAAACCTTGATCTCTGA
The DNA here is from genome assembly GCA_000516915.1 of Ophiophagus hannah. Lineage (NCBI taxonomy): Eukaryota > Metazoa > Chordata > Lepidosauria > Squamata > Elapidae > Ophiophagus > Ophiophagus hannah. Next base: position 52,437 of record AZIM01006304.1, on the reverse strand, counting down.
TCATTCAGCTTGGAGGCTAAAGACGTAGCATGGCCTTCTCCAATTTGAAGAGACACTTGTTCGACAGGCTGAGGCAAAGAGGCAGTCCTGGAACCAGTGAAATCTGGGGGCTGGACAGGGGACAGATTGTATCTGTCTTCAGTGTGGAAGGGATTGCCACTCTCAAATTGGCCTTTTTAGCCACATTAGATGCTGTTTTAGGACCTCTTTTCAGAGCATGATACCATAGTCTTTTGAGATTGAAGGATGCCAATAAAAAAGTACTATATCAAGTCAAACGATTCACTTGTTTGCATTAGTTGAATCATGTTATTTTGCAGCTAGAGGTAAAGAACAAGATATGGCCTTCCCATACTTCATTTGGGGGAGCAAGCTGGGCCAACAAGACTGCTTTGTTACAACTGAGTTAAAATCTTTCACATATTTGATGGCATCAGACCAATCTAGTTCAGTGTTTCTCACACTTGTAAACTTTAAGACATATTAAACTCCCAGAATTCCCCAGTCAGCATGAGAATGAAAGTTAGCCTGTATGACATACTTAGTTCTATTCTGCAAGAGTAGGAAACAGCCATGAAGCTGAAGAGGAATCTTCTCCCTGAGACTATTGACTCATTTTTACTTGCAGCAAAAACTGGTGTGTATGTGTATGTGTATGTGGGTGTGTGTGTGAGAGAGAGAGAGAGAGGGAGGGAGGGAGGGAGAGAGAGATCTTGAAATTCTAAGATAGGGAAAGATGCATGTGATACCAGAAACAAGATCTATACTCAATTTTCACATCGACAGCATGCATATACCACTGGTCTATATACTGGTCTATTTGTTGGCCTTTATTTCATTGTATTTGAATATTTGCATACTTTCTGCTTTCACTATATTTACTGAGTCACTGTATATATACAGTATTTCAATGTATTGTTAAATCTCTCAAAGTTTTTATTTAATAAAATAGAACAAAAAGAGTGAAAGAAAAAAGGGTGTTATAGTAACACAAACATTGTTAAATGTGTGTATGTATGTACACCCGACCCAATTTTACTTAAGGGTCAATAAAGACAGCGATTTTTCACTCTAATTGCCCATACATTATGCTTGTGAACATCATATGTTCAGTCTACTGAAAAACCCAGAGCCATATATGTATCTTTTTACTGTTGAAGGAATAGTTTCTTAGCAACAAAAAGAGAACAGAGAATCCATTTCTGTTGTTTAGCTATCATTTTTCATTTAATAGTGTACAGTTCAAGCTTTAAAGTTTTCTTTACCCAATCACATGTTGTTTCCAAATGAAGTCACCACCAGCTTTTTTCAGTCCAGAAACACAATTAGGGTTTTTTTTTGCACATCTTGCCTTTGCCAATCATTTTTCCCTTCACTTTCTCCATGAGGCATCAGTTTTACCCTACTGCATTTGGGCACTTGGGTTGCACAGTTATTGGGTTTATTTTGGGGCACTTGGGTTGCACAGTTATTGCACTCTACAGCAATTGTATTTTCTTCTCAACTATTGCCATTCATCAAAGTCAATAAAAAGTCAACTCTCTCTGACCTCACTGGCTCTTGGGGCTGTGCTGAGATTTCATCTGGATCAGGGGCATTGCCTCTTTTAGGTTTATCTAATGGCTCTTCTTACTGTCTCCCTTGCGATTTCTTTTGCTCTGGAGAAATGTCGTCCAGTTCCGCTTCATCATTTTCAACGTTCAGTGGCTGATAAAATTATCTTGCCAATAGTTTATATCTCCTATACATCCCCTTTCCATGTACACACACACACACACACACACACACTTTAATGGTTAATACTCTCAAAGGCCTTTAGTCTGAGATTACTTCATTGTATCACTCCTACTTTATCTTCCTTCTTATATATCAGGTGTTTTGGAAACCAGATTAAAAACCAGTAACATCATAACATACTCCACATGGTATTCTCTTTTACCCTTCTTCTGTTGGCTAACCTGTGCCTTAAAGGGCCACGGGAATATCAAACCATTGAATAAATTGTTTTATTGGCAATAAAATAAACAATGTTTATAAATCTAAATTTCATACTCATTAGGTGAGATGGGCAACATTCAAGTCAAATAAATAAACAAATAAAACCATATAGATACACAGAGACAGAAAAGTGAATGAAATTTAAAACAATGAATATTATAACCTATTGTATATGAGAGTATATCCTCTCTCACATTCATCCAATACCTTTAAATTATCAATAGATAAGTAAAGTATTTCTCCTATGAATCTCAATATAGTAGGAATCATTACAGTGGTGGCAATTGAGAAAAATGTACAACTCTACCCCGCCATTATTCCTGGAATTACACGACTACACCTAAAGTAACAAAAAAGTCTGTGAAACATTAAAAAGTCACCACAATTACACAATGTCTTCCCACTTGCAATGTAAATTTAACTATTCCCAACTCTCAAAATCAACTCCAAGAATACATTTTGTAATACACAATATCTCCAAGACTAATACAAACCAAATCTGTCCTTATTGTTTCTGGTCACTGATTAAGCATGCTTGTATTATATCATCTTATATTATTGCTCAGTTGCCTTGGGCTGCTTGTGCATGCAACAGTTTAGGCAGACTTGCATATTAGTTCTAGAAAATTCAGAAAAGCAAGCATCAGAAAAAACAGTAACACTGTTTTTGAGTGTTGTTTGACCTGTAGAGAAGACATGACATAATCCTATCCCAAATTCTTTTTTTTTTNTCCTTAGTGATCTCTGAGCTTGGTTGTTTGTCTGCAGACATTTTATTATCAAACTAGGTATAACATTAACAGTGCTAGTGAGTGTAAGATTTGCTCCCTGTAGCTTGTCCTGCCAGTGTTGTAGATGGTGTGGTTTTCTGCTTGGTAGTTCCTGAGTTAGGATACGTGATGTCTGTTTGATTGTTTATTTGGTATCAGTCCCTGCTTAGTGGGTATTGGTTGCTGCAGAGGATGTATTCTGATATTTTTGTTTCATTTTTAATTTGTTATTGTCTTTTGAACAGTGTGTAAATGTGGTTTATCTTTATATGTCTATTGATGGCTAAATTGTTTGAATGCCATGCTTCCAGGAATATCTAATGTTTCTGGCTTTACATTGATCTGGGATGCTCACAGCTTTCCAGTTGAATCTATGGTTGACTTTGTCCCTGTGTTGTGAGATTAAGTAACTTTCATTGTGTCATCTGACTGCTACTTGGCATTCATGGATGTACTCTACTAGTTTTCTGCCTCTTGTCATACATAGTGGCTGTTACAGTCCTTATATTGTATAGATAGAATATTTATAACTTAGGGTTGAACTATGGGGTCCTTGGTGTTTTCTCAGCTTGGTTGCTTTCTTATAGACATTTCATTACCCAACTAGATAACATCACCATGATTCATGACCAGCCAAGCTCAGAGAGCACCAAGGACCCTGCCTTATATTGTATGTTGTAGACGACTTTTGTTTCTTCCGTTTTAGGGTTTACTTAAGATGTTTTGAGGGCTTTAATTGGTTTGTGTGCTACAGTGATTCATGTAATAGTAATAGTCCGTTGATTGTTTCTGAGATTTTCCAGGTATGGCAGTGTTATCATTTTCATAGCTTCTGTTGGTTGCACTATAGTGGGTTGAGTGGCCAGGCACCTTTTGCTAAAGTTGTGTGACTATCCATTTTGTTGGAAGATGTATTTAGGGGTCTGTTTCCTTTTTCTGGGCTTCTGGAGTGTATATATATTTGCCTGAAAAATATGCTTACACAGATCATCTTGTAAGAAATAATTGGACTGTTATTTTAGAAATGAAACTTGGTTATTGTTACTTTTTTATATAGAGTTGCATTTCTAATTTGCCATTCTTTCCTCTGCTGATGAGTGGCAGAGCAACACTGGCAGGCCCACTACTGTATATAAGCAGGAATTAAACTCCACTCCCTTCTAGCTCTCATGATGTTTCCTAGTCAGGTAATGAAACATCAACAAGCAAACAACCAACTCAGAAAGCACCAAGGGCTCCACAATTCAATCCTAAGCTACAAATATTCTCTTTGAATTTCTATTTTAATTGGCTATTGTGAGCCACCTAGGATCAGTTTATATAAGGTAGGTGCCTATGTAAGTTGCATGAATAAATTAAATAAAATAAAGTCACCATGCATACTCAATCTCAAATATATAACCCTTTGCAAAGGAGATTCAGAGATGAGCTGTTCACAAAGAGACTGCTGTAATCAAGCCATTCTTATGTTGATCCCTAAAACAGACTGTGGGTAACCAACTTAATGCTTCTTTGGAATCAAGAAGTGCAGAAAAAGGAACAACATAGTAAGACTTAGTTGTTCGAGAAAAAATATTAGTTGCTACTAAAAAGAGGTCTTTTCTCAATCACCAATAAATTTAATATGTGAAACACTAATCAACACACAGTGCTCATGACTAATAACACAACTCAAAATAGAGAAGCTAGAAAGTTGTTCAGCTAAGAAAGAATTATATATTTACCTAGTATCAGTGCCTAGCAGACTTTAACTGATCTGGAAATCTAAGCAGGGTCAGATGGGCCATTTGGAAACTCGAGGGCAATAGCCTAGACCAATGTTTCTCAACCTCAGCAGCTTTAAAATGTAGAACAGGGGTGTCAAACTCGCGGCCAGTGGGCCGGATGCTTTCATCTGGCCACACCCATGCCCAGTTTAGTGAATGGGGGAAAAAGTCAAGATATATCATGTGATGAAGCCATGACGATGCAAGTTTGACACCCCTGATGCAGTACACAGAACATAGAATAATAGAGGTGGAACAGAACTTAGATTTTTCATGGGCTTAAATTCCCAGAGTTTTCCACTCTGGCTGGGAATTTTGGAAATTGAAGTTCAAATTTTCTCAGGTTGAGAAACTGGTCTATCAATCAATCAATCAATCAATCAGAATAGAACTGGAAGGAACCGAACCTTGGACCTTGGATTTCTTCTAATTCAACTCACTGCTTCACTGCTCAAGCAGGAGAGCCTAGAGTATTTCAGAAAAATGGCTGTCCAATCTTTTCTTAAAAACTCCAGTGATGAAACACCTATAATTTCTGAAAGCAAGCTGTTCCAATGGCTAATTGTCTAGCCTGATATAAGGGGAGAATAATCAGAAAAGAAAGCAGAAAGTCTTTCGTATTATTGCCAAGATATTACTATGTGTAATCACCTAGAGTTAAGGCTAAATAAAAGTATATGTTAGATGTCCAGGAGAGATGNATCTTCTTAGGCTTATGAAGACAAGAATAATGCATTTCTTTCCTATGACATCCTATTCCCAGTCATATGGTCTCTATCAATCATATGCAAGCTTTTGGCATATCTTTTCTAACAGATATAGAACCCAAGTTTCTTATTTTGTCCAAACTGGAAAATCTAGCTTAATTTTGCTTACTTAAAATAATAATATAGGCTCCCAGGATAATCACATTAATTAATAGAAGTTTTCACTATGAAGAATTCTTCTCTAACATAGGATTGAATTCTCTTAACTCAAAGGATAAACAGAAAAATGATTACTCCTTCTCTGTTATTGAAGCTAGAAAAGGTGATCAAAAAGATATGACCAACACCACAAGGAATTGCCCATTTTGTCCATTCTTCTACTCCCTTGGCCAAACATGTACAAAAAACTTTTCATTAATTTTAGAAAATGTTTCGCAGCACGATGTAATGCTTTTGACTTTCAGACTATCCATCATTCCTTTAGTATTTGCCAAATTCAAAAGATCTTGTTAGATGATGACCAGAAGTTTGTTCATTTCCATTTTATTAAAAAAAATTATCAGTTTCATTTCTCAAAGTATTACTGAGGCCTTCTTCAGTCGTGTGTGTGTGTGTGTATCTTTGTGTGTGTGTGTGTTGTAAAAATTGAAAGAAATTTAATGCTGCTGTTTTTCACACTTTATTCCAAAGTTTTGTTTCTTGTTTGGTCTCTTCTTCACCAATATCCTTTTAGTATTCCTTGCAAAACAAAAATTTCTCAGCAACAGCATCTGATAAAGCCGTTATCTGTTCGGCCTCTAATTGTAATAAACAATTGGGACACTGGGGAATTTTGGAAAAGAATTTGCATTATCAGCAATCTGATTCCCTAAAATATTTCACCTGGCTTAGCCTAACTCTAACTGCGAAGTTACCTGCAGAAGGCGTAATAAAGGGAAATGAAATTGCATTGGAAGGTTCCCCAGAGTAGGTTAATGGGAACCATTTGTAATTTTTTTTTCCTGAAAGAAATTATTAGCAGTAGGGTCATCTTCCCTGCTTCTCAACTCTCCTTATGAACAATAACTTAGAAGTTTTCAGTAACAGCCTGAAATTAAACTTAGAGAAAATATAATCTTCAGAGAAAACCTTACCTCCATTGAATATAAAAACACATTGTCTTTGTCTGCCTGATGTCAATTACTGTACTACATCTATTCAATTTGCTTTGGTACATACAATATTAGCTTCCACAATGACTGGTAAGGTGCAGTACATATTTCAGTAAACAACGTTTTGAATTAATAGAAATTACTTTTGTGCATGCTGCACATAATGGCAAAATTTCAAACATTTTGGGAGATTGTCTATGTATGGCAAAGATTGCATTCTGTTCAATTGCATGTTTTGTCTTTATTTTGTTTATTTTAATCCTATTTAATAGGCATCTGTTTTATTATGGGTGCAGGCTGTTTGATGTGGCTTGAATATGCACTGAATTCAGAATTCATGCCTTGTGAAAGATTTCCTTCTTTGAGGAAAACTTAAATGATTAAGAATGTTTAGTATATTCATATGGGCTTGTTCTACCTGGTTCTCTCCATATGTAGACTTCAACTCCCAGAATTCCCAACTATGGCATGCTTGTTAGGGAATTTCAAAAACTGTTGACTACATTTTAGGGGTGGCAAGAAGAGTTTAAAATGTTCTGAAAATGTATTCTTCATATTCTGGAAAGTTCAACTGGTTTCAAAATGAAGATGCCTACTTGTTGAATGGTATTTAAGGTCATATTCATAGAGCCATGTTGGTGCAATGGTTAAATGCACTGTTGCAGGCTAACTCTGCCTACAACCAGGAGTTCGATCTTGACCAGTTCAAGGTTGACTCAGTCTTACATCATTCCAAGATTGATAAAATGATCCAGATTGTTGGGGGAAATATGCTGACTCTGTAAATCGCTCAGAGGGTGCTGTAAACCACTATGGAGTGGTATATAAATCAAACTGATGTTGCTATTCATATTGCGGGCCCTGCTTTGGCTGCCAAAAGATTTTGGGTTACCTTTCAAATTCTAGTTTTAATCTATAAAGTCTTTTATGGGGGAGCTAACATTAGGGAGTATTGTTTCTTAGCTATAGAACCAACTCCATGAAAATATTAGATTATATTATCTGTGATCATCTTCTGGAATCAGGTTAAAATGGACCTTTTCTAGAAAAGTTTTAGGCTTTGATGGGATATTGCCATTTGTAGGATTTGATGGGATATTGCCATCTGTATTTATGTCTATAAAGAATGTTCAAAATAATGTTAATTATTGCTGAGTACCATTTTCTATATTCTTCTGGGAGCTGTTTTAATTTTTGTGCCATGTAGTTATTTTTACCATTAGCCACTGAGATTCTAATTAGATTTAATGCCAATCTAATTAGCATTAGATAATTTATTAATAAATAATTTAATAAACTTTAATAAATAATTCCAAAATAAATTAATGTTATTTTCAACCTGTTCAATAAACTAGATGAAAACAATTATTTTTTAGCATTTGGAGTTAAATTTCCAGGAGAAAAAGTGGGATGTGTGAATTTTTAGTTACCTTACGAACAGGGTAGTTATGACTATGTGTGACTAACTCTTTGTCATATAGTTATCATACAAGAAAACCAAATCTCTCTTAGTTAGAAATATGGGTAGCTAATGAATCGGCAGAATAATGGAGAATTATGAAAGAGAGAAATCTGCTGAACATATATTCTCTTCATCAATTTATAACATAATATAAGGTGCTGGTGTTGGCCTATAAAGCCCTATATGGCATTGGACCGGGGTATTTGCAGGAGACCCTTCTGCCAATAACAGCTTCCTGATGTCCTGTGCGCTCCCACTGGCAGGGCCTCCTTGGAGTGCCGTCGGCCAGGCAATGCCGGCTGGCGACCCACAGGTGTCGGGCCTTCTGTGTGGGAGCACCCACCCTATGGAACCAGCTGCCCCTGGAGCTTCAGGTGGCCCCTGACCTCCGCTCTTTCCGCCGTGACCTAAAAACATGG
>AZIM01006304.1:16925-27092 GCA_000516915.1 Ophiophagus hannah | reverse complement strand
CACCCCCCTAGACCCCCCCAGCCACCACCACCACCGCCACTGCCAACGCAGCTCCGATTCTGGCAGGGCGCGATGTCTCGAGGCCTTAGCTGTCGGGCCGCCAGATCGCCCAATTTGCTGCCACTGCCGCTGCTGCCACCACTGCCACTGCCGAGGCTGGGGGGAGCCAGGAAGCCACCAAAGAAGTCAGGGCCTCCGGCAACCCCTCCCAGTCCACCCCCAGCCTCTGCCACCGCTGCCGCCACCACAGCCACTCATTAGCTGGGCGAGGTTGAAAACGCCAAGGCCGAGGCCGCCCAAGCGCCGAGGCCNATGTCAACCACCACTGGTGAATAAAACCTCCTGGCCGGCTCCAGCACTTTGCCTCCAACACCCCTGGCCCCAGAGGAAAACCCCCGGGCCAGGCAGCTACGCAGGAGCCCTTCAAGCAGCTCCAAAAAGGCGACCCTCATGCCACGCTCACCTCATGACTGCCATTCCTGTACATGCGCACAACCTGTTTGTGCACATAGAATCAAGGACTTCAGGGATCAATGGAGGTCCTTGGTTAAGATAGGTCTATGGAGATAAAACGCTCTTCTATAGCACAGTAATGAGCAGGAACAGAAGCAATCCTAATGACAATTAGAATTGTATTTCAATTCCAATTCTAATTAAATAGCCATTCCAAATAGCTTCACAGAATGGACAAATCATGTAAGATTCTGCTGAAACCACTCTCTGAGTACCAGTAGCTTTTCACAATCTTTGTGCCAATCCTTTTCTATATTCATGTTATGAACCTGCTATAATTCTATAAGTAAAGAAGGTAGAAAGAGTTTTCTCCTCTAATTTTAACCTAGGTGTCATGTCATTACATCTCAAATAATTTGTTTGCACTTATAGAAATATACTTGTTGACTTCCAGGGAAGAAATGAAGAATTGAGGACACTCCGCTAAAAGTGGATTTGATGACTGCAGTGGTATGAAGAATTTGGACAAGGAGAAGACCTGAGATCCCACACAAAATGTGGCAAACTGTTGTTTCTTTGAGGGGACAGTAAAACAGCAGTCACCAATGAGTTTCAAGCTCTGGGAAACATGGGAAAGCCATCTTTGCTCAAACCACGGTTGATGCCTTTATGGACAATGAGTTCACATACTTTTAAAATCACTTTTCAATATTGCTTATTAATTATTTTTCAGCTATTAGGAACTTTGGGTTGAGAGATTTTACAGCAGCAGGTGAACTTCCTTCAATCCTTAGCAAAATAAGTTTTAAGTACAAGTTTAGGCCTTTAAAAAAAAAGCAGCAAAGTGATTTGAACATTGATTGGGAAAGTTACAAACAGACCAAGGATCCTTATGGATTTGAAATAAGAGATGGTAATTAATTAAAAGAGTCCTTCTTCTGGGAACATACTTTTGTTTGGAATTCTTTAAAGAAATGATAGAACAGGATTTTGAAGGTGGGGTAGAAAAGGGAAGAAGAAAGAGCTAAGGATTACAGTTAAAGAAGAACATTTAAATTTAAATTAATAGAGAATGGAACACAATACTGTTAACACTGATGCATTGAAGGGTATTTGTGAGCAGTGGACCCAGAAATCAGTGTAAGTATGTCTGTCTTTGCAGATAGTCTGTGTTTAAAAGATGCTATGGAAGATGAACAAGTTATATCAGACAAGGCAGACACTGGGGGAATAAAGAGGATTTAAAAATAACAGGCTACAAGAATGATATGGGAAAAGATGTTATACTGGATAGACAAATAAAACTGGATAATTTTAATAATTAACTTGTAAGAACCCAAAAGAGTGACTTGGATAAAGTTCCTATATTGGATTAACAAAAGAGATTTTCTAAAGCTTTGAAAAATTTTGTGAGAAGGGACAAAGTAAAAATGAAAAGGAATCAAAATCTAGGGCATTATTTGAAGGAATTAAAGATTGGTAAAAAGAAGAAATATGAAGTTTATTTGATCAAGGTTAAAAGAAATGTTATCTCTGTTAACCCTTAATCGGTTTTTGTGATTAGGACTGAAAATGAAGCTTTAAGAATTTGTTTATAGATAAGACTATATAGTAAGAAGATATCATTTCTTGTATTTCAAGAGAAAGGATAAGTTACTAAAATTGTGGTTAGCAATTGTGATGAAAAGTAATGTATTTAGATATTTGTTTTCTTTTTCTTTATTATATTCTTACTTTTAATTTCTTTTCTCTTTTTCTTTAATAAAATTATGATATTAAAAAAAGAAATATGCCTGTTACCCAATTAAAGGTTTTGAATCCACTATCTTTTAATAAAGAATTGGACCTGAAATTAATTTATATACAACTAAAACCCAGCTTATAGTTTAATAAGTTAGAATCATCACTTTTTTTCCTACAAAATCATCAATTCTTTTTCAAATTCTGAAGGATAAGATATTGCAAACGCAAGCACCATGCTCCATTCTGATATCATTCTCCCCATCCCCACTTCCTGATGTTCTGTTATTGGTAGAAAACTAGAGTCATTGTACAGATGCAGAACTCATTGGTTTATTTGATGCCATTACTGTTTGCAAGGAATACTCGATATGGCAATACACAGGTACTGTATGACTGAAACCAATGGACTATTTGATACCTTTTCTCTTATATGTTACGTGAAAACCTACATTCACCATGACAAATGTTACTACTATCTATGAGTCCACCTGGTGAAAACAATGGTATACAGAATTTGTAGTTTAGAATATAAGGCACATACATGGTAAAGAATATGGATTGACAAAATCACGTGTGAAAGAAACAAATGAAGAAAAAGCAGAAAGTAAAACAACTGAATAATGATAGCCTGATATTTGTGGAGTTAAAAGGAAGTAAAACAACTGAATAATGATAGCCTGATATTTGTGGAGTTAAAAGGAAGTGAAGTCACTGGTTTAATTATGAATGAAAGGACTACATTTTTACTATTGTATTGCATGTTTATGTTTTTAATATTGTAAACCCCCTAAAGTGCAATGAACATGCAGCGTACATATTGTTGTAATACATGCAATAAATTTCAGGTCAAATTCCAGAGAACCAAAAATAATGCTAGGAAATTGTACAACATTTTGAATGTATGGGATCTGGGGGAAAAAATCCCCCTATTGATTGATAAGAGGTGAATGAGAATGAGATCAAAGAGCATGAAAGAAATGATTAGGCTACTTGGATATGCAAAAAAGAGTTAGAATGATTACAGTTTTGAATATGAAAGATTCAAATTCAATTCAAATTTATTTAGTAGTATCAAGAGTCAAATCTTGGAAAAATGGACATTAAGAAACAAAGAAGAAAAACTGGGCTGAAAGTAGAGTGTGGGAAACTACTCTAGAGCAGTATTTTGCAACCTTGAAAACTTTAAGCTGCATGGAATCTGGGGAATACTGGGAGCCGAAGTTCATAAAGCTTAAAATTGCCAAACTTGAAAAACTAGTCTACAGATATTCTTCTTCTACTTCTTTACTTCCTATTTTACTGCTTCGAGTATTGAGGGAAGAGCTAGACTAATTTCCCAATAAAATAAAAGGAAAGTAGATGGAAGGAAAGGGAATATGGAAGATGCTTGAAAACAGTGAAAAGAATTGTGTTGCAGAAGATCATAAAAGTAACTGAAATTACATTAATAACAAACATGAAAAAGGAGACTTGTAGAATGTCAAAATAAAACAGGCTGGGAATGAAGAAGTATGCATGTAAGAAAATAAAGATAAAAATGTATTATATAATGTTTATATAAAGAAAAGATGACTTGCCAATAATGTAGCAAAAGATAACAAGAAAGTGTTATACTTTTAAAAAACAGAGAAAATGGGTGTGATTTTGTTGGAAACAGAAACTTTCTCCAGTTGCAAGGATTGAACTTTTCAAGAATGCTAAAATCTGCCTATGAGAGCAGGCAGCAAAACTGATAAGGACAGTAAATCCTTCTCTACAAGGGGTTGTTCTTCAAATGTTTTTGTAACTGTTAATAATTATGTCCCACAAAGTAGAACTGAAATTGTCAAAAAATCCTTCCCCAACATTGAAAGAAACAAAGATGAAAGTAACAAAATCACCTCTACTAATGAACTTACCTATGTGCAGAGATCTTCAGAAAATGTCCTTTTGAAGGGCATTTTTCCTCTATTTTTGCTCCAAGTAAGCTGAAAACTTTTTCAGTCTTGATATTCCTAGATATTTTTATCTAGGAGCTTCCAGCAGTCAGAATAGAGGAAGAAACGCAAGTGAATTACTCTGATCTGTGCGTGATTTCTAGCTGCATCTCCTAGAATCCATCCACTGTTATAATTTTAATGAGATGGAAGAATAAAATTATTAAATATATATGGAACAGTTATTTTATTTGCATTCATTCAGTTATATGATTTAATACCTGTATATGAATATAAATTGAATTGTTTGACTTATTTTGGGAGAATAGCAACTAAAGGTCACGTATAACCTTTGACCCAAAATTAACATTACTCTTCTAGTGTTGAAGTAGGGGAAGCAGCTATTTTTCAGGCCAGAGATCTATATGGAATGTTGGAAGCTTGGGACCAGTACTGCCACAGAATGGCTACCATTGTAAAGACCTCAGCAAAAATGAAATTGCTGCCATGTTGGGAAGTCAAACTTTTTCAAACTCTATCATTTTTGTTCTTGTCCTTATTTACTGCACCTTATATGTTTTGAATCTGATCTTAATTAATTACTTCTAGTTTTTGTCAACTGGCCCAAGATCTTGCTTGATAAAAGTAGTTTATAAACATGTCGAAGATACAAAGTTTCTCATTTTATAGTGTGGGAAGCCACTTCTCCTTCCTAGAGGAATGAAATACTTTGAGGAATATTTTAAAAAGGCAGGATAAAATATTTCCCCTACAAGAGCATTAAAAATCTTAAGGGAGACAGAATCTCAGAGCCCCAGCTCCCTGCCCTCAGCAGATATTTTGTGCCCATTATGAAAGACTGGGCCATCCTATATACAAAACAAAAGGCCTTCAGCTCCAGGGTGAGGGGATTAAGACATGAGCCTTCAGGACATAATAGGATTGACCCACTAAGACACAGAGCTCACTACATTGCACAATCTCCTAAGGACATTGTATCACCCTCAGAAACTTCAACCAAACTTAGCTCAGATACTCTATAGAGCCAGCTATGATACCTACATAACCCCTACATGGCCCTATGGGAGTCTGACAACAGCCAATAGAATACATATTCTTCCACAGGAACAGGAAGCTCAAGAGCAAAGCCCAAGAGAAGGTATAAAAACCCCTCACTCTCAATCCATGTGGTCAGCTGCACCAGAACCATGTGCTTGGTGGTTCTGCTTCATCATTAAATTGTCAACTCGCAAAGCATCCCTGAACTGTTCTTGAGTTGCCTTGGGCAAGTCGGATGGGAGAGCGAACTTCACTGCTGCTTCAAGGAGCTGGTATCTCAGTCAAAACACAGCACATTCCACTTGAATTGCCAAGGTTATCTCCACAGGAACCCACAATGGCTGGAGGGAGGGGCTTTTACAACCCACCAAATTGCTTTGTTGGGGAATGTGACTGATGACACATATTAGGGGAGGGGGAAACAGGGTCAGAGGTAAAGCGTGAATTAACTGATGTCAGAGTTGGCTCTACCTGGTCCGTGCCAGCATGAAGCTCCTAATAAATAGCTGGATTTCTTCTGAAGCTTGGCTTGAGATTCATTATTTAATTAGGGCATCTGATGGAACCCTGACAGTGAACCAACTCTGACCTCAGTTAATTCACACTTTGCCTCTGACCCTGTTTCCCCCTCCCCACAATATGTGTCACATTCCCCAATGAAGCAATGAACCTTAACAGTAATCTCATAATATCAGATTGGGATGTAGGGTCAGAAAAGCCATAACCATATGATCAAACCCCATCTCTTTTTATGTTCAATGTAAAGCAAAAACAACAGTCTAGTGGTAACTTAGAAGTCATCACCTATATTATATAATAAACTTGATTAAGCACAATCTGTTTCAGGTGTGTGGAATATGATCTTTAAATAGGAGCTGAGTGTGTGTCTCCACTTGGATGGTAAAAAGGAATGTTGGCAGGATGTCCAGAAGGACATGATGAAATATAAAAGGTAAAAGACACTGATAATGAAGTTCTGACAGTAGATATTTACAAAACAGTCATTTAGAATGATACAGACATTCAGAGACTGATAAACTGATTAACCATGTTGATGATAAGCCTTTGTCTCTTGTTTAGTCTTCAGGAAATTGAACTGAATCTCTTGATGGATCCTAATGTGGTTTGACAAATAGCTCATTTTCCTGAAATTAACATTGGTAACCTCTCTGGGAAATTTTATATTTTTAGGCATTTATTAGCTTCCTTTCTGACTGATGGTGGATATGGTCTTAGGCCAATATGAGGCATTATCTCCTCTGTTTGGAAAAATGTAAATGTCCTCTTCAATCACACACACACACACACACACACACACACACCCCTTTACCCAAACTTATCTGTTAAATGTTGGCAAACATAATGTGTTTTACCAATGGTTAAAGCCAGGTTGAAAGACACATTTCATTATCATGGATATTTGCATGAAAGCATACAGAGGCCCATGGGAAAAAATGAGTGGGTTGGTTTTGTGAATACAGGTTATTAAACTCTGCATAGCTTTTCTCTCTATTTAAACAGCATTTTCATCACTCTTTAATGAATGAATTTAACAGCCAGCATTGTGCAGATGACGTTTTTATATGCTGTGTGTCTGCTTCAATCTTATTTATTGTGCTTATCTTGTCTTCTCTGCTGTGGTCATTATTCACAGTTGGGTAACCCTCCACTGTTGGCAACACTTGAGTCAATCAATGCATGCAGACTATTCCTTTCAGCTGTTTTTCTTTCCTTTAGTACACTTGGCTGTTTTCATAACATGGAGGTAGGGATGTGGTTTTGCCTGCAGAGGTTGGAATGAGGGCAAACTATCAGGAAGACTTGAAAGATTTAAGTGAGGACACTAGGATAAAAAGATGCTTATTTTAGTAATAAAAATAATGTGGGAGGTTTGGAAATGATAAATGAGTCAATATGTAAAAATATATGTCTCTCATCATTTAAGAATATAGAAAGTAATCAACTTATTTTGCAGATATGTGAGTTAAGGCTGTTTTCTTCTTAGAAAAATTCATTTGGCTGCAATCCGATATACCCAGGAAGAAGGAAAAGTTAACTTCAGGCAAAGAATGCTGGGAATATCTTAATTATGGAATGTGTCCATAAACATTTTGTACAGTTCTATATGTTCATATATGTGCAGTCACACTTATTCTTGTGTGCTCGTGTACATACATCTTGTTGTGTTTTCATTGACATATTCATAGATGTCTTGCATATTTGCATACATATATTTATATTTTACTGTTGTTTTGCACTTCTGGTTGGACGCTAACTGCATTTCGTTGCTTGTATCTATGGCAATGACAATAAAGTTGAATCTAATCTAATCTAATCTAATCTAATCTAATCTAATCACTCTTCATTATGGTCATACACCAGCATAAGGTAAAAGTAGTTCAGCAACAACAAGGCCACAAGTTCAGAACCTCTGCTGTAGAATAACTGGGAATTGCTTTTATATTTATAGAATCCTACACTTACAAATATATGTGCATTAGACATTTTTAATGATGTGTCTATTCTTTTTATAATTTATCTCCATGAGTCTTCTAGATTGTAAATAATATAGATAACAGCTCTGAGTAACTTTATAATTTTACTCCCCTAACACTTCATGTATGGAAATGATTCATCCTCATTCCATAGATTTATTGCAGTTATAATCATGAAAGGTGGAGTATGTGCTTTCCAGCCCAGCATAGCCTCTGCAGAAAATAGGAAATATTCTCAATTAGTCCTTATCCTGCTCCTGAACCAGTTGTTAAAGGTGTCCCTTTGTGTGAAAACATCAGATGACACGTTATGGGAACATCAACCATTTGAACAAAGAGAGCCACAGTATCTGTTGATGATGGAATTCATTGTACCTTCTGACAGGTAAGAGGGGGGAAAAGATGCATAGGGAAACAAAGTTTCTGTTCAAGAAAGTGTGCCATAATGCTCTCTGAAGCAATTGAATGCAAAATAGAAATTCTGTTGCTGGCTGAAAGGCAGCAAACATTTTTTTCCTGCTAGTCTCAAATTTTCCTTTGATTAATAAAATCTGCCCTAACGCTGCCTCTCATTTATGGTCTGCTCCTCTTGGTAGTAGGTACAAGCATTTTGTGACCTTCCAGATGGTTTCAACTCCAACTTCCATCAACCTTAGCATGATTGATGGTAATCCAATAACAAGTTAAAGACTTTAGAGTGCCTTACACTCTTTGCCATGAGAAGGTGAGGCTCAACTTTATCTGCCTGGCCATGGGAGTATCCAACTTGGGTTTGGCTATCATAGAGCTTCTTCTGTGTCTTTGTTTCAGAGTGCACCAAGCTCTCTAACATTTCTGTTAAGCACTTGTACAAAGGAAGAAATAGATAGAATAGTTTAAATGCTCATCTGATTTGTGGAATTCAAAACAGAATGGCTAATACCCCAGATGCATCAATAAAAGTATAATTTCCAACTCACAGAAAGTACTAATTTTGCTGTTTTGTATTGGTCAGAGCCTCCACATGAAGCATTGTGTCTATTTCTGGGCACTACATGCTAATGTGAATTTTAAAAAAAACTAGAATGGGCTATCAGAAGGCTATTATATCAGATAACTCATAACTATATTCCAAAGGACAACGAGAGGAGAGGAGGGGAGAGTCATTATCGGAAGACATATAGAAGATCGGTCTTTCCCAGTTCAACTATTTTTTTACTCTATGATTCTGTATAGGAGAACAAGAAAAACAGCAGTGACATGTTGTATCAAGTTTTACCTCTCCAAAGCTGTTTTTTCTCTCTCTTACAGTTGCTTCAATTATTTTGCTTTTCTGTTTCGTAATAAGACGCAGCATCCTACTCATTTGGTTAAAAATAACTAACCTATAGTCAATGTGCTGCCCTTCCTTCTGATTGTTAGCTTTCTCATTTTTCCCTCTCATGGTGGCTTTTTCATATTTAGGTCTTCTTGTTTATGATTTATGAAGCTTTCACTCTATTGCATTTAAAAGGCTCAATGCTGGGGAAAAAAAGAAAGCTTTTAGCTGGAAGGCAAAATGGGGAAAGCAATATTTCGTGCTGTTTTTAATGTAATTTAAAGGCAGCTTTCAAGTTAAAAACCAGAAAATGAAACAAGGCAAGGGTTATATCGTAAGAGAGGATATGCTGCCCCCTCCCCAAATTCTTCCCGGAGCTGGACATTAGCAGTGACAACTGAGATGGATATTTCCTCTAACCAATGTGCAGGCTTTTCCTTTCAAAACATGAGGAATTGTATTTGTGTCTGAACAGAGCCTTTTGACAGGAATCTCAAGGGGTGAAAACACCACTATTCTTTTCTTCTGTTGTTGTAGAGGCTGAACACATTTAGACAGTTACTTAATCAAACAGACCTGGCCAGGTTCTTCAGATAACTGCAGAAGAAGCCACAAATACTACTTGTCAGTTTGACTGGAAATCTACACATAAGGATTGGTTGCATCCCAGGTGATTGTAATCCCTGAATCCACTGTCAGTTTATAAAAGTTAGGAAATCTTTTTTAAGCCAAAAATAATAATAATAATTATGCTGTGTTGAAAAGTGCCTTGCAACTTTTCTCAGAAAGTTTTCACTTTCCACCCCCTCATGACAGGGCTCCTGTTTTTAATCTTTCCAACCCAACAGAATGTTGAAAAGTAAATTGTGTTGGCCTGCTTTTTGTCCAAAGCAACAAAATAAGACCAAATTTAATCCAGTGGGAAAAGACAGCAAAAGAAAGGTCAGATTTGGAACTGAGTTAGATCCAGGCAAGGGCTGCAAAGAAAAAATCCCCAGGAAAAAAATCCCTCAGTATATTCCTATGCAACAAAAAACTGGGCAGAAAATTGCCAGCACTCCTATTCTGCCCCTTCCTCCTCTGTTCAGGTCACAGGACTGGAAGTATACCAAACCATATATGCACACAAAATTATACAGATGCAATACAAGTAGACATTGACTTACAACAGTTCATTTAGTGTCTGTTCAAAGTTACAACAGCA
>AZIM01006303.1:16041-37863 GCA_000516915.1 Ophiophagus hannah | reverse complement strand
GACTGAAGCTCCACCCACTGCTGGATGCTCTTCATGACTCAAAGAGAACGGGCGTATCAGGTAAGTACCAACGCCATATCTCCAGAAGAATGATATTCAAGAGAATGGGGCAATGACTGAAAAGGCCCTACTGTCTGGTTCCTGCAGAGGGCACTTCCTTGGGATCAGTATCCAGAAAGAGTGCCTTCTTCCAGAATTTAATAGATTGACAGAGTGCCCCGGGAATAGATGATTTTGAAGACACTCATATCCTAATCCCTGAAGGACTTTAAAGAAGACAACCCTTGAAGTACATCCAAAAGCAAACTGGTGATATTATTGTTCCAAAGGGAATAAACAAGAAAATCATAGGTTGTTTAATTGTGGTAATCTCTGGGTTAAAATGAACTAGAGTTGATTGAATCTTTCTCTATTTTTTGTTGGAAGGCATTAGCTAAGTGATGATTAAAATGGGGCAAAGAATTGCTTCCTTTCTGTTAGGCCCTAGTTAATTGTTTACCAACAGATGCTCTTTATATATGAAGTGTAATAATGATTTCACAGTGGAAGTGTTGTATTGAATTCAACTGGCTTTTATAGATTATAATTAGTGACTTCAAAGGCAAACAGTTAGCAATCCATCAGTATGAAACAAAGGCCAGTGTAATACGATTACTGGATTATATTATCCATAAAAATGTGATTAAGACAGCTCATAATAGTAGTAATGACAGATTCATTTCCTGCGCTACTCACACAAAATAATAGCTCAACTGTCAAGATTCCTAGATAAAAATAAGGAAAGACTTCTGGGTTGTATGACTGCAAAAATAAGCTTTTTCATAAGATTTACACCTAAATCCTCATAATTATGCTGGACATTCAAAGATCAGAGGACTAGTTAATGATCTTTTCATCATTATTTGCTTGCAACTAATAGATAATAAACCCTAATAAAACTAGGCAACTGGGCAGCTATTTTCATGCTTTAAATTAGAATAGGATCAAAGGAACAGTTTGTGAATCCTTGTCAAAGTTCATCTGGGTTTTCCAGTTGCCACAGCCTACACTTGTTAATATAAACTACTTGTAGAATTAGTTTCTACCTCACGCTGTAATTGCAATGGTAGGCTGATACCGGTTCAGACCGGTTCTAGCAAACTGGTAGTTTCGGTGAGCAGTTCATCCTGCCCACCTGCCCCTGCCCTTTCCTGTCTTATATTTCCCTGTATTTTAGCTCAGCTGATTCGCACAGCACAGTGGATTGCCGCGCCTCAGCTGTTTTACTCACCAACACTGACATAGAAGATAAATTTGTAGGCTTAAAATGGGTGGTTTTTGAATGCTGCATGCGTGCGCAAAGCACACACTCACCGAACCAGTTATTAAACCGGTTGCAGCACACCACAATGTAATTGGCTCCTTCCTAAGAGGGTTGTTGATTATTTGTGGTTTCTAAACAATCATGGAAAGATGTTTAGATGCCAGCTTTGCATAAGCATGAAAAGCTAGAATATAATATCTAAAATATATTTTATTTTCATCCCTAATATTTCTCTTGGCTAGTGTTTGGGTCTACCTCAGGTACAGAATGCACACTTTAATTTAAGGGTGCACACATTGTTTTGGGCTAATGGTCACTCGGGAGAGTTATGCAATCTCATAATCATGAGAGTAGGACAAAAACACAATTTGATTTAATTTCATTAAAATGTAATTAAAAATCAAATGAATTATAGTGTTAATATAATTGTGCCCCCATGTATTTAATTTTTCCCTTCTGTCACCAATTATACATTGGTAATTGGGAAATAATTGGCAATCTAATAACTACAATTTGGTGACCACTTTAAAAGGCATTCAGAGAGCCTATAAGGCCTTAAAAACCACAAATCCTGGTCCAGATTAAAGGCCTAAATAGTCTGACATCCTTTCTTGTTATAATAACCAGCCAGTTTCCAAGGCAGGAATTGTGAAAGTGGTATTCCTTTCTTGTCATGATACAGGTAGTCCTTGACTTACAACCATAATTGAGCCCAAAAATTTCTATTGCTAAGTGAGATATTTGTTAAGTGAATTTTGTTCCATTTTAAGACCTTTCTTGCCATAGTTGTTAAGTGAATCACTGCAGTTATTAAGTTAGTGACATGGTTGTTAACTGAATCTGGTTTCCCCATTGACTTTGCTTGTCAGAAGGTTGCAGAAGGTGTTCTTATGACCATGGGAATGCTGCAACAATCATAAGTGTGAAAAATGATCATAAGACACTTTTTTCAGTGCTGTTGTAACTTTGAACGGTCACTATGGAAACTTGTAAGTTGAGGACTACTATATACTTTCGTAACATTACTGTTGTCAGATTCCTTTCTTTCATTGTGGTTGTGGAAAGTTGGGGATAATGATGATGCAGTCATTGTGCAATGATGCAAGCATCCCCTTCCCCCCCCCTTTTTCAATTGCTCCAGATCTCACCAGTTCATGAGCATTTTAGCATTATTATCCTGAAAAATCTCTCACCAGATGCTAAACATTTGTACTGTTTCAGCAATCTTATTAAAATTAAAAATTAAACATTTGCGGCCTGTACAGATGCCACGTCAGAATGTCATGGACATAATGGGAATTAGAACCAGCCTTTTGAGTGTGGAACTCTCATTCCACTGATCTCCATATGTATTTCTCTTCCATCTGATTTTCTCATATTTGGCTGGCTGAAGAGTTATTGACATCAACACAAGACTATTGTTACTACAAGAGAAATATTTACCTCCAGCAGAGTATTATACTCCCTAATGTATTTGTTTTTACCTGGCAGGATTTTGCTGTCTTCCATGGCAGCAATTTATGCTATTTGCTTATTTTATTTAGTATTTACTAGATTTAGTAAATACATAACTAACAATTCCAACACGGAGGTACAAGAAAAAATTGAAGCATAAAACTGTATAAAATTATAAGCAAAGTAAAATCATAGTATAGAATAACAGAAATGTGGTCCATGATAGAATGTGGAACATGTCCTGAAGCTGCAACAGAGATTCGATTTTTAAAAAAAAAAAAAATTTCAGCTGGTGTAAGAGCAAAATGGCCAAATCAAATGTGGTTGGTTTCATTTGCATGCTTCAGACACAAAAATGATAAATAAGTTATTTGTTTATATTGTCACGGCTATATCCAAACTCTGGCTTAGCTTTTTCTGGCTGCTTTTGTAAATGTGTGTGTTGTTTCATGACATCATTCTAGAAGGACTCAGGTGATGACTGCATAATCAAGATTAATACATAAAAATCAGTACCCTTCTCCATTTTTTTGAGAGAGAGGGAGGGAGGGAGGGAGAGAGACAGGGAGGGGGAGAGATAGGGAGGGGGAGAGAGAGGGAGAGAGAAAGGGGAGAGAAAGGGAGAATGAATGAGAATGGGTCTTTTGGCTTAACATTTTTTGGGTTAATTTCCCAATTTATATGGAATTAGTGGCATCCTGAATCACTCAAAAATTCTGATAATTGAAGAATGTACTTTGCAAGTTTGCTACACTTTTTAAAAAAACTAATAAAGATCTCCTGGGAGGTCAAAACTTTAGGAAATGTTTCTATAAGCTGTAAACTTTCAGAAATGTTTATACAGTAATACATACTCTTCACTATGCTATATTGTACTGTGTAGTAATTACTACTACTACTACAGTTTGCCTTCAGCTCAAGCTTGGAAA
The DNA here is from genome assembly GCA_000516915.1 of Ophiophagus hannah. Taxonomy (NCBI): domain Eukaryota; kingdom Metazoa; phylum Chordata; class Lepidosauria; order Squamata; family Elapidae; genus Ophiophagus; species Ophiophagus hannah. Next base: position 34,176 of record AZIM01006303.1, on the reverse strand, counting down.
GCTAGTGGATTGGGTTTCCATTTCTATATTAAGGGAGGGTATCCGCACAACTGTCATGGATTCCTGAGTGCTGGGTTTCTCTGAATGTCTGTCACATGCAAGCTAATAGCATATGAGAGGGAATATCAGACTTTGAGTAAGGCATATGCACCTAGGATAGCGATTTTTTAAATAAGCAAATAAACGGAAAGTGGAGATAGTGAGATTCCTTTTTACCAAAAGTACCTCTCTATTTGACAGTCTGCTTCCTAATCCCAATATCTTATTCTGAGTTCCTTAAGGAAAAGGTAGATTATCAAGAAGAAAATGGAAGTGTCTCTGTTCAGAGAGTAAATGGAGAGATTAGTTGAAAGCAAAACATTTGCAAGCAACATTGAAAACAATAGATAAAGCTATTGCAAAATCGCTTAATTTTTTCCAAGCACAATTTTCACCAGCAAGAGAGACCCCAGTTTTGATTGCCTTAATGTTTTGGGCTGGGTGTGAAGGAGATGTATGAAAATATTTTAAATTTCAAGTGAGGAGCTGCCTCTGATGTTTTACCAGTTCTTTGAACTGACCTTTACCTCATCCTGACAGAACAGGACAAGAATCTGAGTGACAGTGTCCCACAATGCAATTACTGTGCGTCAGATGAGCTGGTCCCTTACAAATCACCTCGAACTTTACACATCTGCTGGCTGTCAGCATCTGCCAGGTTCATTCACCCGAAAATAATGAAAAAAAAACTCTCATTATTGTGCCATAACAGGTAAAGTGTTAGGACAATTATTGGACATCCTCAGTGACCTTGTACAGTCTAAGCCAACTGCCCTTGCCAACGTTTTTTTGGGGTCAGCTTATGGGCATGTTAAATATGAACCCTGTTTTTGCCCTCTCACGCTGCATGACATAAAGGTTGTGACAAAAATTGGCAGATGGGGAAGAGAGATAGCAAAGGATCATGTTAAAGCACTGGCGCTTTCTAAATTGCTGCTGTTGCTCCTTTGCCAAAGCAGGATGAAAAGATTTAGACTTAACAGCTAAGGTGAATTTATTTGGAAATTTGAAGACTGAATATCAGAGCTTGTGTTCATATTAGCATGCCAAATTGTGTTTATTTCATTTGCCTTTATTTCCCTGTGGCTGAACAAATACTAAGCCATGGTTTGTATTGCCATAATTTGCTTAAATAAGCAACAGTTGGCTACTTTCATAACACATGAAGGATAAAACATTGTGTATGCATTGAGGGTGTTCACTAAATAGATTAAAAAAACCAATTATAGCTTATCATGATATGTGACCCTAGCCTATGCACGTCTTTGGTCTTAATAGCACTTAGACTTACTGTATACACCACTTCATAGTGCTTTACAGCATTCTCTAAGGGGTTTACCAAGTCATCATATTGTCCCCAACAATCTAGATCTTTATTTTACAGACCTTGGGAGGATGGAAAGCTGAGTCAACCTTGAACTGTTCAGGATCAAACTCCTAGCTGTGGGCAGAGTCAACATGCAATACTGCATTCTAACCATTTCACCACCATGGCTCAACTAAAACAATAACAGGATCAGGACTGCCCTTACAATGGATGCTCTTGATTGAGTCCTGGGATGCTTTTTTGTCAGTTCATTCCCAGTTTTACAAAAGGTTAAAAAGGTGCAAGAAGTCCTAAATAATACACAACAGCCTGAGATGAAAAATTATATTGGAAACTTAAGTATGTATGTAAGAATAGCGATAAAAACATTGAGCAGACTATATTTGAACTAAAAGTTTGGAGGGATTCAACGCTCAATTTTCAACCCTACTCTTCTTATCTAATATAAAATGGGAGTTTTTTTACCTGAGACAGCAAATTATCAGAGTAATTCAACCAACAGAGACATATCATCAGAGAAGATTGGATTTGGCCCAAGTTTCTTTGTACTCAAGTTTAAAAAATAATCAGGTGACCATAGAATCCAGGCAAAATTTCATGTAAAGTATTTTTTCCCCCAATATATGAAAATCTAATTTGTTTTTTATGTGAGGTTTGTGAAGTACTTTGAACTGCATATAATTCCACTTAGCATCTTTGTTTTGTCTGTGAGTATGTGTGAGGCTGGTTGTGTATGTGTATGTTGATTGTGCTTATATTCCAGTTTATACTATATTTGGAATAACAGATGTGAAGTCCTGTCATTTTAACTGTTGCTCCAATTGTTCATTGTTCTGAGAAGGTCACATCATAATTCATTAACAATAATTATTCTCTGGGTACACATTATCCTTCTTTATTCAATTGCCTCATTAGCTCATGACTAATTCTCACATTCGTTGCTCCAATCAGTGAAGATATATTTATAATATACAAGTAGATGCTATTAGTTATAATATATTAACTGCCTAATTTAAAATAGAATAGTTATCTTTATGAAGGGCAATTAAGCACTAACTGTAATGGATAATTCACATACCTGTGATTAGGAAAGACAAATAATACAAAAAGAAGGAATCTGGAGATGACATGTTTTAGTATTTTAAATGACCATCAACTGTTTTTTCTACTGTGGAGCTACATTTTTAAAGAAGTACTTGTGGAGGGTTGATGTGGGAAGTATCGCAGATAGTATAAAATCATAATAACCACAAATATGGTTTAATGTATATTTTGATTTATTTGATAGAGTGTATATCATCATTTTATTTTCTTACTGCAGTGCTTTTTTGAAACAGGTCCCTAGTAGCACAAATATATATTTAAAATGATTTTAAAGAAATAAGGCAGGAATAATATCCAGATGTATTAGACCGGGGTGCCAAATTCGGCCCGGATGCGTCATGTGGTGGCCACACCCACTCTCATTTTAGCAAAGGGGAAAAAAGTCACATCACGTGATGACTCCGTGGTGACATGAGTTTTATACACCTGTATTAGACCATAACTTCTATAATCTATATCATTGGATAAATCCAGCTTCGATGAAAGGAGTTATGATTGAAAGCATTTGATGGGAAGTGGATAGTCTTACTTTGAAATGCAAATTAAACTATAATTAAATTAAATTAAATAGGATATGGATTCTGATTTCCATTTTTGTCTCATGCCTTTGACTACCGAGTTCTTTTATGATTACTGTTGCCTAAATTGTATTTGTATGTATGAATATATGGCCAACTGGAAGGAGTTCCTAAATTGAAGATGGACAGCATTTGGGATTTATGTATCTATCTGGCAATATGATACTATTCTGGAAAACAGAATGTTGCTTTATGTTCAGCAATTTCAGTAATACAGAAAAGAATATATGTATTTGCACTTATTTCTCACGGGGGGAGTAGATTCCATTATAAGTCCTTGAGGCAGAGCAGAATAAAATGAAATTAAAAAAGAAAATGAATTACAAATGGTAATGTTTGAATTGGAGTCTTCAAATTGTAAACATATTAAAATACTTAATTTATTAGAAAAAAAAATAAGTAAATGGAATTAATGAGGTTGCTTTTGTTTTTAAAATTTGACATCTTACTACTTAAGTGGTATTATTAATTATAGTGTTTGTACTGAAACACATTTTTTCTTGAATTCTAACTATTGGTGACAGACAACCAGCATATATTGTATTATAAATATGCTAATCTTGTGTTATAATTATAAAACATAAATGTAAATTACTCGTGGTATTGTGATTTACATTTCATGTAATTCTTTTTAACATGTACTTATAACTATAAGCTTTGACAGAAATATTCATTTAAATCCTACATTCTGTATAACTAATTAGCTTAATAATATACCATTTTACTGTCACAGGATCAAGGCATCTGGTCTAAAGCTGCAGTTTTGCACTAATGAAACTCAAGCTACGCGGGACAAATTTGTAAAAAAGTTGCAGCATTTGGGTTTTGACATCGCGGTAAATGAAGTCACTGCTCCAGCACCCGCAGTATGTCGAATTCTGAAGGAACGCAAACTGAGACCTCATCTTCTTGTGCATGATGGTTTGCTAATATTTAAAATTTTGCATATAAAGTAGACTGCAATTAAGTAATTTCAACCTAATATAGGTTCACTTTAGATGTGTATAATTCAGAAATGAAATGTGTTAGTTTCACAGACTAAATTAGGTTTGGATGAATGATTAGATTAAGACAACAGGAAGTCAAAAGAAAACAAAAATCCCAAATTATTAATGAAAGTGAGAGATGAGGTGGCAACTGGATAATAAAATGGCCTAATTAGGATGAACATCTGATCTCTCATAATCTGAAGTTTTCTGAAGTCATGAAGCTTAGTATAGGGTGAACGTTCCTACCTCCCATCTTGTGCCAACTTTTCATTGAAAATCTTGGCATGTGTTTCCAATTTCTTGGTTTGTTAACTTAACTAAACTAAGTAATTTGCATTTTGGTTTAATGTCTTCTAAAATCTTCATGAATGAGCTGGCACAGGATAGGAGTAAAATTGCTTACCTGATCATAGTATCTTCACACTAAAACTGATACACAACATAAACAATCTACTGCCATACCTGACACTTGTTTCCAGATTCATAAAATATGCCCTTTTCCTTTTTTATTTCAAACAAATGTGGAAGCAATCCTAAGGTTGTTTTCTGTTCTTTCCTATTGGGAAACAATGAAAATAAAACCTTCACCTGATTTCTTGTAATTTACAAGCAATTTTATTCTGCTTAGTCTTGGACAATGTCAGCCTTTTAAGAAAGTCTTTCAAAATGTTTTTTACTTGAAACATTTTTTAAAAACACAGGCTTCTTTTTAGGCTTCCAGGCACTATCAATTTTGCTTTGTTCACATGCAGCTAGTTGTCTTGAAGTTCAGAAACATGACTTGAGGGAGTAGATGTATCCTCTTCTTGGTTTAAGCTTCATTCTTGTCATGCTGAACTGCAACCACAAGATACCAGGTTGACATTAAAAGACAGTTGTCTCCTTAACCATGTCTTAGACACATTTATTTGATTTCCAAGCTATCAAAACCATTTTCAAAATGCTTCTGGTTTCTGGGCAAGATTTTTGGAAATGGCAATGTCAGGTGCAAGAAGTCAGGATAGAATCCAAAAAAGTATGAATGGTTTGTTTCATGCTACCCATATTCAAGAATCTGCACTGCTAACATTCCAGGAGAATTGGCACCAGATAAGAGTCAATGGACTTAGGTCTCCAGGGGCATAGAAATTTCAACCTGATGATGAGTTTGACTCCTACCTCAGGCTCATCCTGGTCATCTCCTATAGACAAAGTATTCAGGATGGAGATACATTGCATGCATTTTTCATTTCTTATCAATTAGCCTGTATTTAGACCTGGCTGAACATGCTCTCTCTACTCTTTCTATACATTTGTTTTACATTTATTTATCAGAAAAAAATTAGATTGTCTGAAGCCTGTTAATAACTCTTTTATGGATGTGGATGATACTGTATTGGCTATACTGGACAAAATCAAGTGAGGTTTTGATTTATAAAGTAACATTTATACAGTAGTATTTGAAGGTGAGAATATGCAGTTCTGGTAATGTTTGAGCTGCTTTAGCTCAATAGGCCTAGGTTAATATGAACTTGGAAATAAGCATAAGTTGTCATGAAATATATAAATATATGTTTATTACTCCTTAGATCTCATTCCTGAATTTGCTGATATTGATAAAACAAATCCTAACTGTGTAGTAATTGGGGATGCAGCAGACAACTTTTCTTACAAAAATCTGAATGATGCTTTCCAAATTCTCATAAACCTGGAAAATCCAGTTCTGCTGTCCTTGGGAAGAGGGTAAGTTAATAAGTAGAGCTCTGAAAATGTTTTTTTAAAAAATAATAATGTTTGCTTGATGTCCATAATTTTTTCAAATCCTAACTGCCTTTTGCAAGTTTGTAAGGTGGTCCAAGAACATCTCTCAACTGCCCAACAGTTTTGGTGCTGAAGACAGATGTAAAGGATAAATTGACTTTCTCTTCCTTTAGTCAGTTTTGACATCTGTATCAAGAGAGCACTATAAAAGAATTTGGTCTCAGGCTTCCCATCTTTCTGATACACCACTTGAATGGTTGGTTCATGGTGTCCAATAGTAGGGCAACTCACGCTGTCCTTGTGTCAGACTAAAAGAAGGGCTAGTAAGATAAAACAAATAGTGGTATAATCTCCTTTGCCAATTTTCTTTTCTGAACCTATTTAAATTATTTTTTATTATGGATGTTAATGTTCTTTGTCATATTTTCCTCAACATCTTTTTTCTTCCTGTTTTTTATTGTGCGCCTATATTTCTTTTGTCAATGTACAGGTAGTCCTTGACTTATAACTGGCCGCTTAATAACTGTTTGAAGTTATGACAGACACCCCCCCTAAAACTATTTGTGGCCCAATTTAAAAGTTTTGACAGTTGCGCATCCCCTCCCCCACTCAAACCCTCTTAAACTTGGTAGGATTTTGGAGTAAGATGTACAGTATATTAAATCTCACCTATGTTCTTATAACTTTCTTCATGTTAACTGTACCATATAACAGCTGTACTTCTATTAATTACTTCATACAGAGATATAAGAAAAAAGTAGGGATCATGTTTGCATTAACTGTGTGAAGCATACTAAGTGGAATATATTTAATAATGGGCATCAGCTTCCTCTTGTAAAATCTTATACAGATCACAACTGTAATCTGTCTTAGAGTTGTGAGTGCTGATGGTGTGGATTTTGCCTTCCATTTGATGCCTTCTCAGCTACTTTTCTCATGAGTTACTAATATTATGTAAAGTGTTAATAATGTTCATTTCTTTAACTTTCTTTAGGAAAAAACCCAGAATTTTTTCCTCTAAAGTTTCAGTGTATGCTCTTGAAAGCTAGAACATTAGAATGACTGAAGCAGAATGCTGTCCTTGTGAAAAGGGAGTGATTTACATTTAGCATCTGTTTTGGGTTGAGAGTGGGAATTGGCTTTGTAATTTCCTCTGTCATGCCACTGTCAGAAAATTAAGCTGTTTACGCTAGACTATAGAAGGTTAATGGCTGTTCTAGCAAAGGTCAAGTGGTCATTTTAAAGAGAGGCTGTGCTGATTAATCGAAAATGGCAGAAGGATATAGCATAAAATCTTATCTGACTGCTCATCCTATACATTTTTGCTCCTTACCTATTTGTTTAGGAATGTTAAAAAAAAACTTGAATTGTACAGTTCTTTCTTTTTATTGTTCTAATAGAAAGAAAGAAAGAAAGAGATCTACTGAATCATATTTTGAATGTTTCCTAAAAAAAAAAGTCAGCTGCTGAGCTTCTTCACCAAACATAGTTATTTGGAATAAGTTCCCCCTTAGCATTTCCAAAGAAATTGGGATTAGAATGAGCCTGCCAGCTTAGGTAATGAGTCCAAGACTTTTTGTAATGCTGGTTTGATTCTGTCAGTGATATGTGCTATGCTCAAAGCCATTTATAAAAAAGAGAAGATAATATTGCTAAGAATATGTAGTAGTAGCAGCGAATTTGGAACAAATGCTAACTCTCTGGACTATACCCCAACTTCTATAAAAATATGTGTGCCATAGAGGTCAGTTGGATAAGACAACACAGAACTATCATCAAGAAAAATTAATCCTCAATCTTTTTTAATTTGTGATGCAGGAAAAATAATATTTGCCTAGTAGAAGTAGTAAGTTAACTAACTGAATGAATACTATTATCATTGATTTTAATAATTAACGATACTTTAATTGAAAGGCATAGTAGTTTATTTTATGTTTAATCTATTTTCCATAGATTACTGTAAATAATAAATAAAATAAAGATGGCCCTTCATCCATTAGAAGTGATAACTTTTGTTATCTAATTTTTTTCTTTAGTAATTTGAAACCAGAAATATTTAACAGACATGGTAAAACATGGTAAAACAAATATATTTCATTAATAAAGCATAATGAATAATGTGATAGCTTATCACAATTAAGGTAATTAATAATGTGTTATTTTGGTTACATACATACGTATTTATTCTATTCAGCATTTTGTCACATTTATCTATTAAGATTTTGTTTATGTTCTATTTAAAGCTATGTATTTATTGCTAAACCTATTGCATTTGGGGGCAGAGAGCAAAAGCAGAATGCTATATGGATCAAACGATCAAAAGGTTTGAAATACTGCATTTTAAAGCTGTATATTTTCAATTTCAGACGCTATTATAAAGAAACAGATGGACTAAAACTTGATGTTGGAGCATATATGAAAGCACTGGAGGTATTTTATTGTTTTAGTATATAATGTTATTTATTCCAGCAAAAGGGTCACTAATGTGTTAGTTTATTTTATTAAAACATTTTTATACCATTAAACATTTGCCTATTACAAAATATATTACCAAATTACCATATGACATAGGACCTAGGCAGAAAAAAGAGATAAGATTTTTTTTTAAAACCAATATTTTTCAACTAATTCAAAACATGGCAATTTTTTTTGCCAAGATGAGTCATTGGTAGACTATCTCATGGTCTTAATCATCTTCCTTTGTGGGATGTGTGTAGCCAACCACAGTTCAGAGGGCTGATGTTTACAGTGAAATCCTGCATAGCAGACTATCCAACTTTTTTCCAAGTGGGTTTGGTTGTGTACATACAACATGAACGGGGCATCTGGAGCTTATGACCCCAATTGGGACCGGAACTTTGATGCTTAATTTGAAATATTAAAATGGCTCTACTTGTTCCCAAAGTTGTTTTCCTGGTCTTCTGCTTAGACCAAGGTTGTTGAACATACTAGGCTATATGAAAAAACAGCAGAATCTTTCCCCCTCTAATAAATTCCCTATGCACTTCTGTGGAACCCATCTTGTATCTTCAAAAGTGCACCTTTAAAAACTGGACATAAGCCCTGAAGATTATTTTTGATATTTCTACAAAAAGTATTCCTACCTTAAGCTATGGTGTAGCATGTTACCATCATTTGAATGTCAATAACTAGGAAGCAAGCAATGTGTATAAATCAGACACTTTTGTTTTGAAAGTTAACAGTGTTATTTTTGTCCTATTGCCTAGTATGCCTGTGATATTCAAGCTGAGGTGGTGGGAAAACCAGCCAAAATGTTTTTCCAATCAGCTTTGACAGAAATGGGCATTAAACCTCACCAGGTAAGTTTTCTGAACATTGTCAGAGTTGATTTTACCAGCTTTCTCAGGATGGAAATGGGAGGATAAAAGAATTCATTGGGGAAGAAATATGAAACCAATTCAGTTGCACAAAAATGTATTGAACTTTGAATTTATTTGCAGGAAACAGCTGTTCTTTCTCTTTGAAAATAAAACCTGCTTCAGTTCATTTCTCTTATGTTAAATTGTTCATATAAGCTGATAATAACATGTAGAAAGGTTTCTAAAGGTTTCCAATTGGCACTGGAATGTTATGTGGAGCTGAATTCTTTGTTCCAACCAGTGGCCAGAGGTAAAATTAATGCCCAGTGATACAGTAGTTATAATGAAAAGTTATATCCTCTTTCCCAACAAGCAGGAATAATTTACTTGATGAACATTTTGAAGAGTGCTCCTGTCGAAACTACTCAATATAGTTATTTGATAGCATGTACATTCATTTAAATTATTATTAAGTAATAAACTAAAGAGACATCTTAAAATAAGCAATAATCTTAGGAGATTTATTGTTTTTCTTTTTGTTTTTATTGTCTATTTTATAATGTAAAAAACCCAAAGAGATATCTTTAAATAAGTAATAATCTAAGGAGATTTATTATTTTTCTTTCTGTTTTTATTGTCCTTTATTGCATAATGTAAGTTGTCCAGAGTTGTCTGGAATTGGGCAGCCTCCAAATTTAATCATGAATCCTGAAGCTAAATTAATTTTCAATTCAAGTATTTACTTCAAATATTCAGCAGAATTGTAGATCATATAACTACAGTAGATCTTGCTTCTCCTGAAGATGCATCTTGGATGAGAAGCTAAATATAAATACCTTCACAGAAAAACAAAGAAAGTCCAGTTGCCTTTTGAAAAAGCACCTCTGGGGTGACTTGCTTCATTTGTATCAAAATTGGGGATAAGTTCAAATTTGACTGATGGGTTGATTAATTAAGTGTTATCAGATTAGTGCTGACTCTTTGTGACCACATGCATGGCTTCTTTCCACTAAGCCTTTTAAGTGTCTCAGACTTCATTGCTGCTGTAGTCAAATTCATCTGTCTTTCCATTGATCATTCTCTTTCTCTTTCTCCTTCAACATTTTGGATTTGGCATAATGCAATAGATGCCCATCTATTACAATATAATAGTTGAAGTCTTATTAGTGCTCTCAGGGAGATTCCTGGGTTGACTTCTTCTAGGAGCCAGTTGCTGGCTTTCCTGGCCATCCATGGTACCCTTCAAAGTCTTCTATAGTGCCATAACTTTGGTAATATTTGTATCCTGTTTCTTCCATATCTAGCTTTTCAATCCATAGAGTTTTATGGGGATTGTGGTTTGTTTTTTTTGCCTGAACCTAATTAAAGCCAACATTGTAAGTCAAGAAAAGTTTTTTGTGTCAAAGATTGTCTATAAGTGGCATATTCCTAATATGTGGCAACACGATTTGCCAATGGTGTTAAGAAGCTCATTGCCTGACCTCACCAGATTGCAGAAAATCTTAAGGTGTGTTTCAGATTATAAGTTCAGTTCACGTCACACAGGCAGCTACCAGAGCATGTCATATAGCTTTTTCCTAAAAATACCCTCAGGGGTTCTTTTTAAGTACTGATACAACTTAGCATCTTTTTCTGACAGTAAGTTTAATTGGACTCTTTAAACAATCTAGATATCTGTAAATTTTGCCAGATGACATTCTTCTTGAAAATGGCACTTGTTCTATGATATTTTCAACAAGTCAGCTATTTGAAGACCACTCTCTTGTTCTTTCTTTCTAGCTATCTCTCAGCTAAGCTATTTGTTTTGCTTTTTGTAATCTTTCTTCTCAGTTCAATCCTTCAACATTCTTAACAGTTTTTGTTGCGCTTCTCTAGACATTTTCCAATTTGTTGCTATCTTTCTGGCAATGAGTTGGCTAAGTCTGAACACAGTTTCCACTTGTACTAATCCATTAATCCCAACTCTGAAAACCTGACAAGACAAAATCTTTTTTTAAAAAAATATCAGTAAAATGTATTTGTTAAAAAAAAAGTGGGAAGATTTTGAAAGAATTCTGTAGATTGATTGCTTCAAAAAGCATATAATTGAGAAACTATGCAAGAAAGCCAGAACGTAGACGTGGTAAAGATATAGAAAGGAAGCTCTGACATACCATTGTTGCTTCCATTGGATTCTTGCCTTCACAAAAATGGACTGTCTTTTCTGTGCTTGGCTTCCAGGATTTAGAAGCAAGGTTTGTTTCAGGGTGTTTTAACTGATGCTAACTTGATGGAATGACTTACAAGTTAAATAAAATGTACATGTTCAAACTTCAAGCCAGCTGTGTGCGCCTGCATGCCTGAAGCTAGATGTGGGTTTTATTTTTATTTTCCAAGTGAAATTTGTTGAACTGGGGAGACTGGGATGGTGTAATTCTATAGGTTCTCTATCTTAAAATGTTTTTGTATCTATGTATGTCTTAGAATTTATCAGAAATTACAGATAACTGCTGCTTGTTCAAGGGTGTGGGGAATCGTGTGTTTAACAGATGCCACGTGGGTCAAGTAGGGTGCTCAGTTTTGGCACAGGTCAATAAGAATGCATGGAAGTTACAGGGGTGTGTGAGATATACCATGTTGAGCAGGGATGCTATGCAGGGACGTGGTATGGCTTGCAAAGGGTGCTTGGGGGTGTACATGCAGGTCAGAGATGGCTCATAGGGGGCAGCACAGATCAGGGATATGCAAGAAGTGCTTTGTGATTTGGGAAAGGCATTGGGAGATGGGTTGGGGAAGCTGTATGGCTGGGGGCAGCACAGGTAGGTGAAGTATGCTGGATGGTGGCATAGACTGGGAAGGATGCACAGGGATTCCTTCTTCCCTACTCCTCCCTCCCTCCATTTCCAGAAGGCAGGTAAGTGGCTCTATTGAGTAGGTAAGGGATTGCAAGACTGGCTTGGAAACTGTCAGAGAATATTGATAATAACATAATGAAGATAATATGACCACGGCAGTAGCCCAGCAATGCAGCCGCAGCAAGTAGCACTAAAGCAGCCAAAACATCCCCAAATGGGTCATGGGTCCCAGATTTTGGACACTTCTGTAAATTGGCCTATTAAAGATATTTTTTTGTATTTGAAATACAAAAAATTTGCCCTATGATACACTGTTTTGACAGTTAAACATACACATTGACTTCTCTGGATTTTGGATGACAACGGGGTTTTAAAAACTTTTTATGTGTTCATCTAAAATGTTATATATATATTTTAAGTCAATACAGCTTTTCCGGTTATAGTCCAAAATAAATGGAGAGCAGAGGGTTGATAATGTCTACTTTATATCACTATGGTCATTATCTGTTAAAGGGTTTTTTTACAAGTTTAGATCAGAATTACTATATTTGATGTTTCATATCAAATTTTAAATGCTCACTTTTTGAGTGCTTGGGTACCATTTATTTATTGTTCCTACTAACTTTGGAGATCTGGACTTTTTCTCCAATCTATATAGCATCTCCTCTCTTAAAATCAAAAAGTATATCTTTACCCTCCCCCTGATTTAGTTACACCATTCCAGCCTACTTGTTATGAACAATGCAATTCAGCATGTGAAAGCACAAATACCATTTTGCTCATTTGGATCCAGGTACTGCTGGATCCAAACATGGCCTGGGAAACATGGCCAGGGGAACATGGCCTGCCCACAGGTTCTGGTGAGTTTCTGAGTTGCAGTGGGATAGATGCCTTTTTTTTTTCAATACACCAAAGCCAGAAACAAATTGGTTGAACTGTCAAAGACGGATAGTACCACGAAATCATAAAGGTGGACGGCAGTTTCTGGAAAAGTGTATCTGAGTGACACTTGGAAAAGACACTTTATGTGCATGTCTGTCCCTGCCTAGGGTAATAAAACGAAGACTAGAGTGATGACTTTCATCATAAAATGTTCAGGTCCATTTATATGTTGCACTTAAATATGACATTAACTGCATCATTAAATCACTGTAAATCTCCATCTGTGCTTTGTTAAACTTGTAATAGTCTTCATCTGTCTTCATTTTGCCCCTACATCATCTTCAATTGTCTTGCCTGTATAGTGGCTAAAGTTTGAAATTTTTGGAATTACATTAATCAATAAAGTTATCACCAATCATTCCCCTTGATAACTGCTTTGTAAAGTGATCCTGCCTTTGCTTGCTTCAGTTGAGATGTTTTCAATTGACTCTTGGAATGGAAGGGACTCCCCTAAAGTCCAATTTTCATTTTAACCTTTTCTGAATAGCTTTGGGGGGGAAAGATTTCTGGAATTACTTTAATAGGAAATTTAAAGCTCTTAAAGGTAACCAGGCTCTTCTTATGATTCAGTAATATGACAAAGAATAATCCACTGTTAAAAGATTACAGAAGTAGCCTAATACTGATTATTTTTAAAGTTGTTGTTAACAGTGATTTTTACTGAATTACAATAATACCAAAATAACATTAAAGGTTCCAATAGCTTAATACAGTATCATAATAAATAGAGTCTGTTGGTTATACATTGTCCTATTCTAATGACAGTTGTTAAAGTTTACACAAGTATGTGCTTGCATCTATTGGTAGTTGCAAATTTTTTTGATAGTGCCAAAAATAGATAAGAAAATGTAAGAATACAGGTACAGTAGTAATGAAGGTAATTCACCTTGTCCTAATGTCACTGTGCTAAATTGAAATCAACAATGTAACTAGCATTCTCTGAGCAATCTGTTTGACACAACACATCCTGAATCTTCTAAACAACAGGGAATTCATTTGTGCATTTGTGAGACTCTAGGAGACCTAGTTGAGCAGGAGTAGAGTACTTCTAGCATCTGGGCTAACTAGTGAGGAAGGGAATCCAAATTTGGTTCTGAAGATCTTCCATACTGCTAATAGTTTTACTCTCTAATTCCTCAAAAGCAATTTACCACTCCCAGCCTCAGATTACTGAAGACAATACAAGTCAAGGAGGCTCCTCCTTTTCAGCAAACCCATTGAGAAGTAAGAAAGAACGCCAGTCATGCATTGTCCCACTCTTATCCATCTCTTTCATTTAATTCACCTTTGCTCATTGATTTCCAAAAGTAAGGATGAACAAAAAAGAAGTGGTGATTTTGAGGAATGATGCAAAGCAGCGATATCACTACTTCTGTTCTGATCTCAAGACCAGAGAATTAAGATGATGGACAGGGGAACATGGTCTGCCCACAGGTTCTGCTGAGTTTCTGAATTGCAGTGGGATAAATGCCTCTTTTTTTCAATACACCAAAACCAGAAACAAATTGGTTGAACTGCCAAAGGCAGATAGTACCACGAAATCATAAAGATGGACAGCAGTTTCTGGAAAAGTGCTTAGACTCCATGTAAAAATACCCTCTAATTCTGGAATGTTGCCTCTCCCTCTTGAAATGATATCATCCCATATTTTACTTCTTGTTTTTTCCCCATTAAAAACAAAGCAGCTGATTTTTAACTCTTGGGTTTAAACTTTAAAAAAAAAAAGCACTTTTCTGAGAAATTGCTACAACTACAATTGCATAAATAATGGTAGAAAGCAGCCCAAGAGAAAAGGAATTTGTGTTTCGCCATTGATCCATCCATCTTTTTATTGTTTCTCTGCTTTTGCAGACTAGTTTTATGCGATTTTGTAGAGAACTCCTTTCACACTACATCATAATAAGGTGGTGGACTGAGCTTGAGAATTGTATATAAAGCATGTGTTGTGGTTGTGAGCTCACATTTTTTTTCTCTTGTTGTGTCAAGCTGTAGCCTCCTTGAAATTCTGTCATAACCATTAGATCCATTGACCTAATCTCTGACAGATGATGTTAGGGTTCATTCATACACAGGCAGATAAGGAAAAGTGTTTCAGAGCAAAATAGAGGAAAGAAAACAATATTCCATGTATAATACATAAAACAGCTCTGCTGCTTGAGCGTTGATATGACCAAATTGTAAAATATCTCTGCATGTTACAGTTTGAGCATGGGAAACTCAACTTGACAACACAGTGTAGCAATATAGCTCTTAATGCTCTTTCTTTCATATCTTTATCCTTTCTCACAGAACGATTGTGACGATGAAAGTCATTTCCAGTCACCTTGGATAAAGCCTTGGATAAAGCTTGAGACTTAATTGTCACAGAACATAAATATTGCATCACAATAATTGAAGGATAAAAAGTGGTCAACTTATACCCCTCCCCTCCCCCAATTGGGCAACCATTTTGCATACACAAAAATGGAGCTCTTCTACATTGTTAAACTGTTTAGCATTTGAGATGTTAAAGAAAATGCCGTAGAATAATTTTTTCCATTCTTATTTCCCTCCTGAGGTACTTTCTTGATTGAAATTTTACAATTGCTGCTAAATTTGGACTAGCGTTTAAGGCATCAGGTTAGAAATCAGTAATCCATGAGTTCTAATTCTGCTTTGAGCATGAAAACCTTTTTCTCAGCCCTGGGAAGAAGGCATTGGCAAACCTCTTTCAAAATCTTGCCAAGAAAACTGCAAGAATTTATCCAGGCAGTTGCCAAGGGTCAACATTGATTCAGAGGAACTATAATGTGTATATAAAAGAGCCTAGGCTGAGAAAGTGTGCTTAGCTAAGCAATAGCAAGGTTTTGAACAACTCATAATTTTTAACTGCTTATTCCAGTCTTCCTTCCTTCCTTCCTTCCTTCCNTTATTTATTTATGAGATTTATATTGCCACCTACAAGAATATAAAAACATCATATAAAAAACAATAAAACTAATAAAAGAGAGAATCATATCTAATAAAATAACCCCCCACCCCCTGCCCTGGCAGCAACACATCATACGAGCCATTTAATGGGCTCCATCCTGCTCTGCGTTCCCCAGGCACACTGGCAAAACCAGGTCTTCAGTACTTTCAGGGCTTTCCGGAAGAGTGTTAGATTCTAATCTCTGGGGGAGTGATGTTCTAGAGAAAGGGAGCCACAACAGAGAAGGCCCTTCTGGATCCTACCAGGTGTATCCCCCTAGGCCCTAGGGGATGGGACCCGCAACATTTTTGCCTCCCCACTCTGGTGGGTCGGATAGATGTGACAGGCAAGAGATGATCCCTCAGATCCAACATACTGTCTTCCTTCTATTTCTCCACAACAACAACCCAGTGAGGTGGTTTGGGCTGAAAAAGTGTGACGGGCCCAAGGTCACCTAGCTGGCTTTCGTGGCTAAGGCAAGACTTTTAACTCATGATCTTTCACTTTCTAGCCTGGTGCCTTAATCACTAGACCAAACCTACTGATTTTATCAAGTCAGCATCCTTTTGGTCTCACCCATTGGTGAAAAAGGTTTGTAATTTCAGAAATGAATAGCCTGCGGACTGCTTTTTTCACCTTCTTCCTTTGTCTAAATGAGACTATTTAGGTGTAAAAAGAAAAAGAGAAATAAGAATCTAGTGATTTTATAATGGCCACAGACTTAAAAATAATGCATGTCTATGATTTAGAGTTCAATCTTACATATATGTCCCAGTGAACTCAGGGAGACTTACTTTTGAGTATGTAGACACATATAGTTGTGTTATTTGTTTTGTAATTCACCTTTTAGTTCTTCAGTTTTCGGTATAATTTTCCTCACAATAACAGGTTTCTGGAAGTAAATTATTTCTTTATCACTATTGTTGGTCAGCATACATTCCACTTTTTCATAATTTCATAATTAATAAGTTTGTCAGAAACCTCTGTTGTCTCTGTATAAAATGTGTTGACAAGGTTGAATTTTTGCCTTCAGCAAGTAGGTGACCTTTTCAGTTTTATCTTCTCTGTTTCTCCTTCCTTTCTTTCTCTTCTTTTTGCTTCCTATCTTGCTGCCAGAGAAGAAGTTAAACCCAGGTTTGACAGGTAGAGTTTTTTTTTATTTCCCCTGACAGTGCACCTCTTGACCTCTATCTTCTTGCCAATGATTTTTTTAAATCCTAAATGATTTGGGAATAATTGCTCCTCCTTTAGTGATTATTGCCCTTCACCGATAGTAAATCTGTGAAATCCCAGGAGGCTGGAGGACATTTTTGTATGCGTCTACCACAAGCTGACTTGGATAGGCTCTACTGCTCAAGTGCAGCTGCACTTTCAGTATGGATGGCCTTCTTACACGAAAACTTCTCTATAAACAAAATGAAACATTTTACTCTTACGCTGGCACCTTCTTAATTGCAGCACGAAAGACTTGATTCCTCTAGAAGCCTCCTTATCTGCTTTCCTGTCTCATATTAATCTTCCACAGGGGTTTTATAAATTAGAAGAAAACTATTTCTATAAACCCTGAATAGAAAAGCCATAAAGGAATATTAGCAGATCCTCCTAAGTCAATTCAGCAGACCACACAAATCTAACTTGGCTTCCAGAATTAATTGAATTTGAAATGTGTGTACTGCCGCTTCAACAGATTTATCTACTTAGATGTTGGTTTCCTTAAGCAGCCAGCACAATGGACAATGAAAAAAGGGAACTTACTGAAACTATTTATGTTTTAGAGATCTGTTATTTTTCAAGTAACTTTAAAATCTGCTCAAAGAAATCAAATTAATACAGGCAGTCCTCGACTTACACCTAATCATTTAAACTTACAACAGCACTAAATAAAAGGACTTACAACTAGTCCTCGTACTTACAACTGTTGCAGCGTCCCACAATTTATCTCAGAGCTGTCAAACTCACGACGACACATCATCACATGACGTATCACAACTTTTCCCCCCGCTAAACCAGGGATGGGTGTGGCCAGTGCATGATGGATCTGGCCCACGGGCCGTGAGTTTGACATTCCTGGTTTATGTCATCCAAAATCTGGATGTCTGACAATTAGTTATAGTGTCCCAGAGCCATGTGATTGCTATTTGCAACATTCCCAGCTTCCAACAAGCAAAGTCAATGGAGGAAACTGGCTTTGCTTAACAACAGCATGATTCACTTAACTGCAGTGATTTGCTTAACAAATGTGGCAAAAAGAAGAGCTTTGGTGGTGCAGGCTGTTAAACACCTAGCTCTTAGCTCAAGCTGCCTGCAATTAG
>AZIM01006302.1:5942-27771 GCA_000516915.1 Ophiophagus hannah | reverse complement strand
AAGCAACCTAGAACTAAGGAGAAATTGCCTGACAGTTAGAACAATTAATCAGTGGAATGACTTGTCTCCAGAAGTTGTGAGTGCTCCAATACTGGAGGTTTTTATGAAGAGATTGGACAACCATTTGTCTGAAATTGTATATTTTCCAGCACGTCAATTGGAGAATCCACACATGGGTTGACACATGCCTTTCTGCCCGGAGACTGAGTCCTCAATCCTTTACCACACCTCTCTGCCAACTGTCACATTCCCAGTTTTACGACACAGTCTAGCTGATAGACATGGTAATAGATTGGCTCTCAAAACTTAGGGAAGAAATGTCGGATTCTCGATCGAAAATGCTGGTAGTTTTGAATCATAGGGCTGCCAAAGCGCTACTGCAGCTCCAGTTCGCTTGGCTTAGCTGATGCAGCAGCCCCTTGCCTTATTTAGAGCCCGAACCTCGCTAGCTTATAGGGAGTTCCTCTCCCATGCGAGGCACTCCCCGCCGCTTGCCTGATGCGCCGCTGCCGCATTACAGCTGAAGTTTGGCTTGTTGCTTGATCCAACCTTGCAGCTTTAGTGGCTTGATTTAAATGCTTAGATGGGCTATTCTGGATCCCGCCTGCGCTGATTAGCATCTTCTAGCTGTCCTACTCAAACTCAACCAGGTAGCCGGCCTTCCTGACAACCAGCACTACCGGCGGTTGTGAGCGGATGTGCAGGCTGCCCCAGTTAGCTGGTCTTGCCGCCACAGCTCAGAGTTCCATATCAGCCCATCCAGAAGAGGACTAATGGCTAGTTAATAGAGCAGAGTACGGTCCCGACTTGTGGGTCCTAAATACATTACGATTTGGCCTCACTCTGGAATTCCTCTCCATGCCTCCGAGACACTTCATCCATTGCCCCATCTCCAATTCCACCAAGAGGGATCTTATGGTCATAACAATTCAGCACCTCTTTGACATCCAGGCCATTGAACCAGTCCCGGAAGACCAATGGGGGCACAGATTCTACTTGATTCTATTCATTGTTCCAAAGTCCTCGGGGGGGGTGGTGGAGAGCAATTCTGGACCTTAAAAAATTGAATGTTCACTTGACGTACAAGAGGTTCAAAATGCAATCTCTGCAGTCAATCTTGGAGGGCATCAGGATGGGCGACCTCCTGACATCCATTGACCTGACGGAGGCATATCTCTGTATCCCCATCCTTCTCTTCCACCGAAGTACCTCAGGTTCTGTTACTCGGACCACCATTTTCAGTACAGAGCTCTGCCATTTGGCCTTATTCTTAACCCCCAGGACCTTCACAAAAGTGCTAGAAGCACTGGCCGCGCACCTAAGAGCAATTTCGGTGCGTGTCCAGTGCTACCTGGACAACATCCTCATTCAGTCCTCCTCATCCCAGCTAGCACAGAAGGATCTGGAGATGATAATCCGTGTTCTTCAGGAACTCGGATTCTCTATCAACTTTCAAAAGAGTCATCTAGTACCAACTACTCGCCTGCTTTACCTAGGCACAGTTATAGACACCAGGTTGTGCGAGGTCTATCTTTTCCAGGAGTGACAGGACAGCATCAAGTCCTTAGTAAACCAAATCAGGATGGAACACTTTGTTCCACTGGCCATGCTCTCACAGCTCCTGGGGAAGATGGTGTCTTGTATAACGATAGTACCTTGGGCCCGATCACATTCAAGAACCCTGCAATTTTTCCTGTTACCATTCCAAAGGACAGGAGGCAGCAACTCGATCTCCAAGGTCAGGGTGCCATTAGAGACACTCAGGTTCCTCAGATGGTGGGTTTCTCCAGCAATAGCCAAGGGAACCCTGTTCAAGGAGCCCAGCCACCTTACCTTGACCTCGGATGCCAGCATATTTAGATGGGGAGCCCATCTCCAGTCCCAGCTGGCACAAGGACAATGGTCTCAGGCAGACCTGAAAAACAACATAAACTGGCTGGAGCTCCAAGCAATCCACCTCACCCTTCGGCACTTCTAGACCGCCATAGAGGGACAGCACATACTGATCATGACAGACAACGTGGCCATCACCTGCCAGGGGGGCACCCACTCCAAGTCCCTCATGAATGAGGCGGACCAACTGTGTCTCTGGACAGCTCAACTGCTTTCTATCAAGGCGTAGCACATCTCAGGGTCAACAAACGCACAGGTGGACTATCTCAGAAGGACCATGGTGGACCACTCCAAGTAGCGGCTCTACCTGGACCTTTTTCAGGAAATGTGTGAGAGATTTGGCCACCCAGTCCTGGACTTGTTCGCCACCCCAGCAAACTCGCAATTGCCCAGATATTTCATGAGATTTGTGACACCGGGAGCAGAGGGAGTCAACACACTTCACTGCCCTTGGTCCAGGGGTCTATTATATGCATTCCCTTCTCTTCCCCTCATATTGGGGGTGATCAGGAAACTTCTATTGGAAAAGGCAGAGATCTTACTCTCATATCGCTCCCCATTGGCCCCCAGATGGCCATGGTATGCAGACCTCGTCAGCCTGTCTGTGACCCATCCTTGGAGGATTCCTCGGGACAGGGTCTCTCTCAGCCAGGGGGTCTTGGTCCACCCGGAGCCTCAGTGGCTCCAACTGACCGCCTGGCACTTAAGAGGAGTATCCTGACTTGGGACAACTTCTCAAGGAGAGTGATACAGACAATCCAGGCTTCCAGGAGACCTTCCATCAATAGAATTTACACCTCTACTTGAAAGTATTCTGCAGATGGTGTACTAGGATGGGTCTAGACCCCATGGCAGTCTCTATTCCACAGATTCTGGACTTTTTACAAGAGTGTCTTGTAAAGGGTTAGCTCCTAGCACTATCCGCAGGCAAGTGGATGCCTTGTCCACGGTGCTGACTTACGGGGACTTGGAATCCATCGTCCACCATCCGGTGGTGCATACTTTCATCAGCGGTGCAATTAACTTAAAACTGCCTGTGGTACACAGGTACCCAACCTGGGACCTGTCCAAAGTACTTCACACCCTCACCTCAGCACCTTTCAAGCCTCTGAGGACTACGAGTCTGCGATATCTGTCATTCAAAGTTGCCTTTTTAGTGGCCGTCACTTCGGCCAGGCAAATATCGGAATTGACAGCCCTCTCAGTCAGAGAGGATCTTTGCATTTTTCACACAGACAGGGTTGTTCTATGTCTGGACCCCTCCTTCGTCCCCAAGATTAACTCCTGGTTCCACAGGGCCCAGGAGATAGTGCTACCAAATTTCTGTCCAGGACCTTCCTACCCGCTGGAACAAAAGTGGCATACTTTGGACGTAAGGAGGGCACTTCGTAGATATATCAAACGAACATCTCATTGTAGAACAGAATCCCTGTTTGTGTTGTTCCAACCATCTTCAATAGGTACCAAGGTCACCTCATTGACCATAGGCCACACAGGCTCTCCCGGTACCCAGATGAGTAACTGCCCACTCTACGCGAAGTGCTGCGACTACAGCCATATGGGGAACACAGTCCTCAATTGAAGAGATCTGCAGGGCGGCAATGTGGTCCTCCCCATCTCTTTTTGTACGCCACTACAAGCTGGACACCTTCTTGGCTGAGGCTGCCTTTGGCAGAAGGGTGCTCCAGCGAGTGCATATCGATAGAGAGACCCAGGACCAGACCGATTCCCGCCCATAGGACAGCCAGGCTGTGGTATGCCCCATATATGGATTCTCCAATTGACATGCTGGAGAAAGGGCGTTGTCTTACCTGTACGCCTTTTCTCAGCAGGTTGATGGAGAATCCACTCCCGATGACCGTCTGGTCCCACGTCCAGGAGATAAAGAGTCAATACCACCAAGGAGTCCCATCAGATGACTGCGCCTTCGTCATAAACTGGGAAAGTGACAGTTGGAAGAGAGGTATGGTAAAAGATTGAGGAGTTAGGCTCTGGGCATGTGTCAACCTATGTGTGGATTCTCCATCAACCTGCTGAGAAAAGGCATTCAAGTAAGACAACACCCTGCTTGAGCAGGGGTTTGGACTAGAAGACCTCTAAGATCTATTAATATTAACTAAGATCTATTAACTAGAAGACCTCTATGAGCTATTAATATTAACTAGAAATATCAATTTGAAGATTATGGAATTTGTGCAAAACATACTGCACAAATGTAATTCAGTTTGAAGTCCTGCTGTATCAACAAAATGTGCAGCTTGAGTGTCCTCAAAGTATTAGTCTGATGGAATAACCTTTTTTTCCCCTTGTCTTCAGTTTCTGGATAAAGGCAACATTGCTTACTATTAGTTTCTGAAAGGCAGGATTTTGTAGTATTGTTACCTGTTTGCATAGAGTACCATATAAGCTGCCTGCATCTAAGTATCAGGTTGAGAGCTGGTGTCTGCTGAAGAAAGACTAGCCAGGGCCAAAACAATTGAAGAAAATCAAGAGGGACATCAGTACATAGAAAGCAATGAAGTGTTATGTCTGTGTTTCTCATCCTTGGAAATGTTCAGATGTGTGGATTTCATCTCCCAGAATTCCTGTAGTATTGTGGCTTTGGAGTTCTGGGAGTTAAAGTCCACGTGTTTTAAAGTTACCAAGGTTGAGAAATATTGTGATAAAGAGCAGAGGGAATAAAAATTTAAAGGACTTGTAGAAGTGCTCCTTCATATTCAGAAACTTATAAAAAGTTTTCTATATTCTGACATAATTGCATATTTCTTAGTAATTATCTAAAAACTACAGTAAGCATTTCTATAATAAATTGCTGACAATTAGGATTATAGACAATGTTTAAACAATTTGGAAGTCATGGAAAATGTGTTGTCAAATTGGAAGTCTTCTGTGCACATGGAAGAAAGTAATGGGAATGCTTGAGGTTGCTTTTCCCTACTTCACTACATCTGTATGTTGGAACAGCAAAATTATATAAGAACTTTGCATGCTCCTGTTTTTTCCTAGTCTCTGGTCCCTGTTTAGGCTTAGTTGCAATGATATCATAAACTTATAGGGAGAGGCTAGACCAGGGGTGTCAAACTCGATCTCATTGAGGGCTGAATCAGGGTTGTGTTTGACCTCGAGGGGCTGGGAGCATGGCTAGCTCCACGTCATTGATTGAGACTCTGTTTGGCCTGCAACCCTCTCCCAGCAAAAACGGAGCTTGGCTCCGTTTTCAGCCACGATGGCCTCCTGCAGCCCTTTGCCAGCAAAAACAGAGTGCATGGTCTCCCCAAGTTCCATTTTCGCTGACAGAGGGTTGCAGGAGGCTGTTGCTGCTGAAACTGGAGCCCTGGCAGGCCGTGCACAGCCCTCCTAAGCTCTGTTTTCACTGGCAGAGGCACTGCGGGCCAGTCCTTCGCTGTTTTCAGGGCAGGCCTGTGGGCCAGATCTAAGCACCGTATGGGCTGGATGCAGCCCGCGGGCCCTGAGTTTGACACCCCTGGGTTAGACCATGTAACTTAAATTGTGATTAAACGAATTATTGCAGGCTTCAAAATAATGCTCTTATGGTTCCCAAGCTATAGTTTTGAAAGTTTCTTGAATCCTATTGGTGATATCAAAGAAACATAATTTAGACTGGAAAATACTAGCAACTGCCTTGCATTGCATATGCAGTCGTGCAATAGCACCTCAATATAATGGATTAAAATTTTATATAATTTCAATAATAATATTAATTAACTTTAAAAAATACAAATATAACAAACTAATATAAACTAAGAAAAATCTTAAAAATAAAAAGTATAGAGAAATAAAGAAAAAACATTAAAAGGAAAAAATATATAAAAATTATATACTTTCAGTAGCATGCTGGAGATCATGTTAGGGAAGCAGAACAGACCACTTTGTCCCTGGGCCATGTGGCTGTGTCCCAGAAGGGCCTGTTATTTTGAAGCAGCCACAATTCCCTCTGACTACTTAGAAAATGGATGCAGATATGAAATCTGAAGCTCTAGAGATCTTCAAAAGGTAAGGGAGAGGTGGGGGGCAAGGTGGGAAGCAGGTCTAAAGCCTGCAGGAACCCAGTGTGATGGGGAAAGACTTGCTGGGACCCCACATGAAGGGGAAAAACAAGACCAAATAAACCACAAGTATTCTTGTTCATTATCTTCTTAGAAATCTTACTAAGTTCATTTCTGAGCAGGAAATAAAGAATCTGGCTGTTGCTTGAATCAGAGGTAAAGTTTATTCCAAGAAAATATATATACAAAAACCAGCCATTGGTAGTGTCTCTCAAAAGCCATTTATATAGAGAAATTATTATTTATTTATTGGATTTCTATGCCACCTATATGGCTAATACAGTGACGTTGAGCAACTTACAATATAATAAAAGGTAAACTCTGCAAAAAGTAATTAAAATAGAATAAGTTAAAAATTAAAATTAAAAACCAAAGTGAAGGGCAGCTTGGGGGTGAGGTTTTTCTGTATCCCATCAGCTAACCAGAATGTAGCGGGCCTCTGTTCTGCAGTGAGTGCAATTAGTCTGGTGTGATTCTTGTAAATAGATGAGTAGCAATAAACATAGCGTTTTAATTTATTCACAGAGTTATTTTGGTTCCTTGCTCCTGGCAAGAACCCTGTTTCAGACAGGAAGGTTTTAAACTTTAAAATTATAGTTTTAGACAGGAATGTTTGCCCAATTACATTGTTTTCCATTTCCATTGCATTTTGTTCTTTTCCTAGCATCTGATCTAATATGTGATTTTGAATCTTTTGTCTTGATTTTGGAGGAAGAATGTATGGTGGGAGGACTTTGATTTCCTTTCTGTATAGACAATCTAACTTTAAGTCATTCCAAAATCAATGTTCCAGTCACTCTTTGGCTACAAAGAGTGATTCCAAATAACAAAATTTTTCCTTAGGTTCTTAAAATTACATGAAACTTGTTTCACTAAGTATTGGAGGAAAATTGCCCAGTGTAATAAAATGTTTACAAGCCAATTCCAGTGAAAGTGATTAAAAAAGGAAGTGGGTGGACCTGGTGACACTTGGGCAAAGCTGACAGTCCCAGTTTCCAGAATTTTAAAACCATGCCAAGACTGCTGTTTTATGGTCTCTTCACAGGGAATATCTGCATGAAGCACTGTGGGCAATCTCAATCCAGTTCTCTCCTCAATCCAAAAAGGAGTTTGGAAACTGATTTGTTCACCAGTTCCCCTTTTCAATGCAGTCACGCTTCCCCAGAAATGAATTTCATTAAAATATTTATTAATTGTGTTTGTTGATCTAGTTTCATCTGTAAGGATAATTTCATCTGTAGGTAATACTGTATGTATTCTTCTAATATAAGCGAACATTTCACTTTGATGCATGGTAGCCCACATTGAATGGATCACTGTGGTTTTATATATGTATTGTGAATCACTTTAACCAAGATTGTTTTGAAGAGCAACTGATATGTTGCTCTTCAAAACAATCTTGGTTAAAGTGATTCACAATCTAATGTATTTACTGTTCAATCTTCTCAGCAGTAGTGCCTAGGCTACACTAAGACACAACTCCCTGTAGTATTACTGAGACGATCTGTGTTAGAACAGTTGGATTACTTATTATGCTCTCTATGATTTTATAACTCAATGTAGCATTCAGCAAAAAACTTTCTTTTTCAAATCCCAACACATTTTTGTGCCAGCACCTTCTCCAAAAAAACACTGAGGTTGGCAGTTTATACTGATAGCATGACTATAATTTAGTACAACATAGAATAACAACATCTTGTTGGCTTTCTCTTCACCTTGCATTCTATGTGCTTAATATGCAACAAATATATTCAAAGGTAGAAATTGTATCATAATTAGTATATATTACATTTTCCTCAAAATGAGGAATTTAAATAAATCCCTTATAGAAAAGAATTAAAATAGAAAGAGGAAGGGATTGTAAGTGCTGGGAGAAAAACTAATGTCCCACACTGCTGGATTGATTAGATTTTGATTATTAGAATAATGTGAAGCTTGCTTTTATAATGAAATAAAAGTGTGCATGGTCTTTTCCCCATGGGAACTAGGGGAGGGCCGGAATCCTGTAGTTGCAGTGTCATTATTGATGAGAAAAAGGGAAGTTAATTCTTCCATACATTACATATGTTCAGGGTGATGTATATCCAATTATAATGGATAGGTAATTATCTTTAAATTACAGAAAGGGAGCAAGGATTTTCCAATCTTTCTATAAGTAAAAAATCCTGGGACTAATATGGTTCTGAGGGTTTTTTTTAACAGGAGAGGTCCATGGATAGTTAAGAGCTTCCTGTTGAGTAATTTTGCTGTGTGTTGAAATGCAAATAGTAAGGAACCACTAAACAGAATAGATCTGGCTTCAACTCTGCTATAGTGCATATAGCTATATGCACAAAATAAGACTTCTTAACATAGAATTCCACCGCTTATAGCAGACCTCTCTGTTTATTTTTTATTTTATTACTCTTACTTCTTAACTGCTTCTGAACATTGAACATGACTGTTATTGTCTATAATATCCAGGATCCATAGAACTGTGCAGCCTAAAATATGGATTTTGAAAATGTTTTGTGTTATATCAGAGATAATCATATGTATGTTGAAATACAAAGTAAAAAACAACAAATAATCCTACAAAAAGTAATGCTTTAGTTTTGCTTGATATAACACTATGAAATTCTTCTCTTTGAACAATAAAAGACTGGGTCAATAATTTAAGGACAAAATTATTTTGATAGTGAATTATTTATATTTATAACTGAGTATATAACATAGTAAAATGTTTATTTTTTTGAAAAAAGTTTGAAAATACATTAGAAATGTATAGTGCGTTTGCAGTCAATTAAAACTGCTGCATATTTAGTAAAAAAAATTAACAGAGAAAGTGTGTATCTTGGTGTATGTTTATATTTATATATATATGAGTGTGTGTTTGTGAATATATATGTGTTTTTGTGTGGGTATATATGATTATGTGTGTGCGCACACTGAATTTTCCTGTATGGAGTAAATGTCATTCTGTTTAAATCTTAAACTTTGATGCAAGTGAAGGCTTGTATTATTCAACTAGGTTGTCATAGAAACGTTGCTAACTGTCATCTTAACTCAGGCTGCTGATGGTTTTATTTGTATATGTGGGATTATGAAAATTTAACAAAAATATTGATTTACTTTTTATTTATATTGCCTTTTCAAAGTTCATGCTACATAAAAGTTTGTAAGAAATAAAAACACTAAAGTCAGATTCAATAAGTGCTCTTTATACTTTATCTCCTTTTATTCAGGAGGTGAGATATATTTTGTGATAACAGAATAATCTTATATTTTAAGCATATTTAGAATAATCTTATATTTTTTTCATTTTGTTTGCTTATAGTGAGAAAAAGCCTCAAATTCACTTTTAGCTTGATCTTCATTTAACATAAGATATACCTATCAAACAGTGGTGGGATTCAAAATTTTTTACTACCAGTTCTGTGGGCGTGTCTTGATGGGCATGGTGTGGCTTGGTGGGCATGGCTTAGTGGGCGTGACAGGGGAAGGATACTGCAAAATCTCCATTCCCACCCTACTCCTGGGGGAAGGTTACTGCAAAATCCCTATTCCCTCCCCACCCTACTAACCTGCTTTCGAGCTCCGTTCTGTGCAAGAGAAGGCCCAGATGATCAGCTGGGACTCAGGAGGCAGAGAATAGATGGGCACATGGCCAGTCAGAGGTGGTATTTGTCAGTTCTGCGAACTTCTCAAAATTTCTGCTACCAGGTCTCCAGAACTGGTCAGAACCTGCTGAATACCACCTCTGCTGTCAAAAAAATCATGGAGTGGGATATATCAGCATGCCTAATATTGAAAGTTTCTCACATTAGTCGTATTGTCTTGAAAAAATTCAAAATGCAATGGACAGAGCTCTTGAAAATATATGTTGTTTGAACGCTATATGTATGTAGAAGCAACATTACTTAATTTTCACTCAAACAGGCAAAACTTCCAGTAACTGTATCTAATGGCCCGTTGATCAATGCTTTTATGCAAATATTTGCAAGAGCAATTAACTTTTCACTTTGGTTGCACATTTGATGTCCAACTTCCCTTTGAATCTTATTATAAACATGCGATGCTTAGAATTCAATTCTAACTTATATATTTCCCTCTAAAGTCCACAGATCATATGTGCATTGCAAGAGTAATTCACAATAAAGATGTACAAAAATGCAATTATGCATTAATGGCCACCCAACCCACAAGCTGTAGGCTGTGTTAAGTTTGTGAATGTAATTGTTTTCCATCTGTCAAGAATGAAGGAGCACAGATAATTTGTCTGATTTATGCTTTGCGCTCTAATTTGACATTGAGTCTTTCTGACTGGTAACAACTTTGTTCAGTGTTAGATTTACTGACTAAAATTGCTTCTTGCTGGACACTTTGACACATTATTTTAGAAACTGTTGATTGTTGATATTTCTGTATTTATTTCATTTATTTAAAAAAATTACCATAAATTACCTCTTAACTCAAAAATCTTATGGTGTAAAAAAATGAAGACTTTTTTTTAACCACAGCTTTAGTATCTCAGGTTTGTGAGGATATTAATCTATTGAAACATTTTAGTATTGTACTGTACTGTAACTGTCTCTTGTCCTATATGAGTGTATATCAATAAAGAAATAATGTAACATTTGATGTAAAATAACAATTAAAAATACCTCATATAATCCAAAAGAAGGAGCCCATATAAACTTCCAACATTCCTTATAAAATGATTCACAATAGCACTATGCAAGCACACAATAATTGTTTAGATTAATTTTATTGTATATTGCTAACATACTTCCAGCTACGTGAGCCTGGAAAACGTTGTGACCACTTTAATTACTTGAAAACATGTCACATTCTTCTGCATTCTTAAATACAGATTCTGAGAGTTTTGCCCATTGTAGTTATTACATTCTCAATCTACCTTTCTTTTAGGAACCTGGGATAGCATAAGGTCCCCTGCCCCATGTGCATGTCAAAGTAGCTTTATGAGGCAGAGAGATTATAGAGATTATAGTTTTCCAAAAGTTACACAGCAAGAATAATGTCTAAATGACAATTAGAAGCTTGATCTTTTTCTTCTAATTCTAATTTTGTACATATTGGCTCTCAATTTCTTTCAATGTATGCTTTCATAACAGTTTGGTTTTGTAATTTAACTATAGTTTTTCCAGTTTTGAATAAGATACTTCTTTTTCTCTGCTAAGAAAATTTATAGCAGTATAATACCAATATGAAAAGCTGCTGGTATTCATAAAATATACATTGAATATACAGCATTTTTTTTAAAAAAACTGTTTCTTATCTGACTTGTTGGGAGGCAGGGTAAAAGTTGAACTAAATAACACTGCAAACCAGAAGACAACATACTTCATAATTCATTTGATTACTGTTTTAATAAAAGCACAAAAACTGTCAGTTTTAAGATGTACCATAAAAGGCATCAATTTAAATCAAGTACAGTCTTGAATTGGAGAGTAGTTGAACTTCTCTCTATTGCAGTAGAGTGTGTGCTATTTTGTGTGTGGTATTTATAGTGTTTGTTGTAAGTGGCTTTTTAGATGTTAATTGGACTGTGTTGATGGCTGGCTTTTAAGTCATTATTTGCTTGTGCTGCCCAGCCCTCCCTTCTAAGTACATTATAGGCTGATGATAAATCAGCACCCCTGTTGAGTGAGGAGGGGCCTGTTTTCCAGGCTTCAATCTTTTTCCTGGCTGAGGGAGACAAAACTTTTGGTCCTGGTAACTGACCCAGATAGGATCCTGCAGCATTACCCTGGGACACGCATATTCACCTTCATTCATAAATGAATCTGTCTGTCATACAGTTCTACAGAAAATTTGAAAAGTTCTCCATTTTTTAAAAAACAGCATTCTCACAGCTTAACATCAAGTGTCTCCTTTTTGAATACCCATTCTTTCGCATTTTTCTTTCAAGAAATAACTAAGTAGCGTTTATAGTATAGTGGTAATTGATGTAATTTATTCTGGTATTTATGAATGGTGTAGTGAAGTAGAGATAGCTGGCTTTTTGTTTCATACATTGCTATTAAGAAAGGTGAACAGAAGAGAGAAAACACTACTAGTATTGCCACATAAGATCAAATAATAGAGATCTTTCATGGTGGTTGCTCTCTTGTATTCTGTGACTAGTACATAAAAATTATGAGTAACTGATTCCTTCAAGATCTAGTTGTGCCATCAGGATTGAGGATCCCAAGGAATTCGAGATTTTTTTTTAGATGGCTCCACTATACATTTTATCTCTCTATGCTAAAATCTTCATTTTAGTGCTGATTTTTTAATTTTTAAAATGTCTGTTTTTATATATTTTATAATAAATTTTATACATGTACATATGTATATTTGTATGTGTTTTGTGTGTGTGTGTGTGTGTGTGTGTATACACACACACACACATACGTGCACACACAAACACATATTCAGTATATGATTAGCTTATATATATATTGTGCTGGGGAGTTTCAGTCATTCTTGCCTGGACCCAGCATCGTGCTGGAGTCTTCCCCTTGCTGTATCATTATGGGATGAAGATAACTATCTTTTCACACTATGAAGACAACTATGCAAAGTTGGACATGATGAATGAGTTATACCTTGAGGATGCCTAATATAATCCAATAAAGAAACTTTGTATGGAAGCCTTTGTAGGGTTTAACTACCTGTCTCTATATTCAGCCAGAAAATTAGAGACAGCACACACATATACATACATACATACATACANACATACACACACACACACATACATACATATGTACATATGTACATACGTACATACATACATAATATGTAAATATATATTTCTGATAAGAAGAATGGATATATTTTATTAATAAAATAAAGTAATAAATAAATTCTTAAGCTGTTTCTTAATACAGGAAGATGTCAGTGAAGAAGAGCCCAAACTGAAGTATGAAAGGCTTTCTAATGGAGTTGGAGAAATTATTCAAAAGGATATAGCCAGTTGCATGACAATCCATGAGAAAGTAAGTTATTAATTTTGAAAAATATGCACGACTGTGTTATATCTTCCTTATACTGCTATTTGTTATGTTGAGCCTAGCAATAAGAATTTGGGAGCATGTAATTAATACCAGTAGTTCCAAATGAAGAATGAAACCTGCAAGTTTGTTTTCTGGGGTTCTGACAGGAAATGGCAAGATGAGCATAAGAGTGTTGTTCTTTGCTCAGAAAAAAATTGTTCTAGGAAAGTAGTTTTTTTCCTTTCATATCTAAATAGACTTTTGGTATTATTCATTGCCACTATGTTGAAGAAATAGAATACAGTATAGGGTTGGGATTTAAAGTTTACTGAATAATTTCCCATATTAATTTACTAGCCAAAAAAATGGTGATATTTTTATCAGACGGTTTAGATTTGCATCAGACCCTAAATGCAGTGAGTTATTTGCATTATTCTGAACAAAGTATTTTAAGTTTTTTCTTATTCACTTTAAATTTATAATTATTCATGTAAGTAGTATATAATCAAAATATAATTAATAGATGACAATAGTGAGGATTTTTTCTGTTTCAACTCTTCATGGAATGAAAAGTTACCCTAGAAGTAATTTTTACTTTAGATCTCTCAAACAATTTATGTGAAAGTTTCTAAATCAAATAATGATTGAGCCAGTGAGCTACATATTTCTAATCTATCAAAGTGCTACATATTTCTATATTTTCTATTTTTTCAAATATTCACACTGTCCATGCATAGTTACATGCGTTCCAAAGAATTATCCCAGAAGCCCTAAAAATTTGGACTGTTCAAGCTTTGTGCCACTCTATGGGCCTATTCATCTGTCTCCTTGTATTCACAGGACCATGCTGCTGAAATTTACTAGCAAAATGCCATTTTTGGTGATGCAGGTTTTTTTTTTAATTTAAGTTGTAAAATCAATGTTGTGAGAGAAATAGCATAACAATTTTTTGTAAAAAAGACAAACAAAACCCTTAAATAAAATCATATACAAGTTATATACCATGTAAGCTCTCCTTCATTAACCAATTCTTAACAAGGTTAATTGCCTTCTTGGAATTTATTTTGCGTTTTGAAATTTGCTATATTTTTATAATCTTATAATTTTAATTTTTTAATCCTAAAGTAATTTTAATATTTTAATTCTAATTTTATGTACTGTTTTATATGTTTATATTATATTGTACACCACCAGAGTCCCTTCTTGAAGGAGATTGGCAATCCAGAAATATAATATATATTATTATTCAATAATATATATGTATGCTCATTAATTATGCATTTTTGTACTGTACTTCAATGAAGGAAATGTTCTTTTCTACCTCCCTTTATATAAATATAGCATGCACCTGCTGATTATGATGGGAGAGACTTGCTGTACTTGCTAATTATCATCATTTCTGCAAAGATTTTTTGGGCTTTGATAGTTTGACAGCTTGCATTGTTAATCTGGAAGTATGGTGTTTACTTTTTTAAAGAAGCAAATGTGTTCCAATTTTGGAAGTCTCCTAATTATAGTGTCCCAAGGAACAAAATAATAACAAAGTTGTTTCTAGTAACTGAGCACTTTTAGTTTCCTTATGAACAGGACTATTTATGAGAGGGATCAACAATGTTAGAAGCTGATACAAAGTGTCTTTTAGGAATTGGTCTCGCACAATGCTGAGGCTAAACATTGAAGATAGAATGTGTATCTTTCCTACATCTTGCTCTATGAGTAACTAAAAAGAAATAACACTGTAGCATCTACAATAGATGTGTTTTCTGATTAGAACAGTTTATTTTGTTCAGACTGTAAAATTTGGTTTATATTTAGACTATTTTCCCTCCAGAACTATTTTTTTTCTTTCAGTGATAAAACATATTTTCACTGGACCTGCTGTCTGCATTGGATGACTAATCGTCCTGGCACCCAGTGCATTCAAGCAGGCGTGTGCAGTGGAATAGTCATTCCTAGTTATGTCTGCACACCTGATGTTTTATTAACTAGTATTGATTTTTTTCCCCCGGGGGACTTTTTTCTTTCTGTAAAAAGGCAACCTGGAGATGAATTTCTAATGAACCCCTTCTCTCCTTGCCTCTCTTCCTCCCCTTTTTTGACTTCTCTTTATGTGGCTTCATTTTTTAAGTGCCTGAACTGAAATTTCATTTTAAGCAATTCCATTTTGATAAATCCTTTTAAACCTTGACTTTCTGTAAGGTTATTAAAAAAAAGATTGTGCTGCTTGACTGACATGCTTAGTAGTGCCTGTAAATTTGAGCATTTCATTATAGGCTGCAATGAAGCGTGTTCACAAGCAATGAAATACAGAGAATTTAGCAGTCTGACCACTTTAGTAATGCCAAAGGAAGGAAAGGCACTCTTTTTATACCAAGCAGTAACAAACTTTTTGATATATTTTAAATCTGTTTTTTTTTAATCTATGTGATGGAATAACACCTAAGTCTCTTCGGCATTATTTTGAGTATTCTGTGCGTTCATGTAGCACATATTTTTTATGAACTTTTCAGTCAGATTGGTCCTTCCCCTAGGCTGGCTCCTAACTATCTGCATCTAAAAGTTGTGCCTGTAAAACCAGAGCAGACTTTGTAATTTGCAATGCAAAACTATCTTCTGTTGACCAGTGACTGGTTTGTTAAATGAGAGATCTGACATTTTCAAAAAAACTAGGGCTTAGTTTTCTAGGCTTGTAGAAATAATGTAGATGCTTGTTGGGAACAGTAATTAACTTGACTTTACTATATAAATGAAATCATGAAAAGAAAAATAAACATTTTTAAAAAAAAATTATGGTCTTTATTACTTTATAAGTAACTTGAGGCAAACAAACATATTACTCCTTCCTCCTCCTGTTTTCCTTACAAGAACCCCATGAGGTGGATTGGACGAAGAAAAATTGACTGGCCCAACAGCACCCATACAATAAATATTGTATGTAGTTTTATAACACATGCAAACATTGTTTGGTAAAAAAGCCAAAATCTCATCAGATCTTATCTGCAAGCAGAGATAAATTTCAACTGTTTTTTATTGTGTTATGCTTATTTATATTATTATTCTGTTGCTACAACCTCTTCTACTTCTTTACAAAAATGAAGTGTAGGGGATACACTCTAGTGTTGTCACAACTATTATGATGTCGTACTATCAGTCCATCTGGTTATTTGAATATTGCTCTGAAGGTTGCTCTGAAGGTTAAAGATCAAATATGGCAAGGGCCAGAAGAAGAACTGGTTTTTCTATTGCTGAATAGCAATATTTCATTTTTGTCTAGTTTTTAAGAGGTCAAGAATGCAGTAAATGACAGTTTTACATTTTTATAATTCCACTGTCAAGTGTTTGCTTTATATTAACCCCCTTGTTTAGATATCATTTGTATTTTACTGTTATAGTCTTTGGATAGGTTTCAGGAATGTTATTGTATGATTCATGCTTGATGTACATTATCACAGTAATCTTTAGCACAAACAAATGGTATGTTGTATTCTCCCTATTATTATTCCCTATTATTATTTCTCTGGATAATTTCTCCTATTTTTTTTCTATTTAGTTTTTGGCACTTGGAACACATTATGGCAAAGTTTATTTGTTAGATGTCCAGGGGAATATTACACAAAAGTTTGACATTGTAAGTACAAATTATTTTACCATACGACTGTTGCAAATACTGTGTTTAAAATAATATAACATTTATACTTGATTTATTCTTCTGTATGTACTTCATACAGCAGTTTTTGTTGCCATGCCATTGGAACTCAGCATTATGATTAAGATAAGAATGAATGATTGAAGACTTGATAGATTGAAATGCAGTCCACATTAATGGCTTTAGGTAGTTTACCAAAAACACCTAAACTTTCAGTTAAAACAATTGGGTAGAAAGAGAGGATTTAAGCTCTTTCCTAAAGTCCAATAAAGAAGAGAGGCTGATTTTACTCCAGTGACAATTTAGCATGTTATATATCAGAAAAATCAGAATTTGCTGTTCATACTAGAGTCTATTATTTCACAAAAGCTGCATAGTTCGAGTCTCCTGATTCTCACCCCAAAATCTAAAAATATCTGTACATGGGAAGGTGGTCGTATAGATGCCTAAGCCACACAAGACTTTATATACCAGAGTGAGCACCTAAAATGAATGTAAACCCTTATATGATAAATCAGACTAAAAAATAGTCCCATACAAACCAGGACAACTTTTATTGTCATAGATATACTAGCAGAAGTTTGCTGAAGTCTGAATATGTTTCATCCTCTCTCACCTTCTAATTCTATGTGAACTGGAGAATGTTTCCCTGAGATGTTTTTTACAATTATTTTCCTGGCCCAGGCTCAATCTCTGCTTACAGAGAAAAAAAGAAATTAGTTGTCAATATAGCTATTTAAACACAGCACTCCTATGGAATCCCCAAAAGTTGCAATTAGCCATCCATGCTGATACATTTTAAGCCGGTTATAACTTCCAGATTTATTTAAAAAACACCTGGCAAAGAATATATTTTGAAAATGAAAGTTAATTATTTGTTTGTTTGATTTTTTTGTTTTATATAGTTTCCCATCTCACATATCTGACTCGGGGTGGCTTAAAATTACCAACACATATTCACTAAGTCCAAGTGCAGGAACTAAGGGAACCTCCATTATGAACATGTTGCATAAAGGGAAATGTATCTCTACTCAGCATAGCATATTAGCTGAATCCTAGAATTGGCCACAATTCCATTGTTTTTAAATTCAGCTTTAATTTGTTTTTCCATATCCACTCCTTTCCTGTCTGGAGACATGCAGTACACCTTGCATCCACTTCATGCTGTCTAAGAAAGAACACTCAACTGACTATTAATATGTATTAAGGCAATAAGTTCCTTTCTTAGTAGCTCCTCATAGACATTAAATAAGGGTTGGTGTTTCTTTTTCAAACTCTAGGTCTGAATCCAGACTGAAATGGGTTTAAATAATTAGCTTCCTCCAAGCATTTCTGCAATACACAAATACTATAAATTAGTAATAGACATCTTAGGCATGATAGTACCTGAAATAGTATCAAACTCAACATGAATTCAAGAAATCTTATGGTACACAATTGTACCATTAGAAAAGACATTACTTAAAGCAGCGCACAGGTGCTACTAGGGCCACAGCTGTAGCCTCCAAGGATTTCATCATCTGTACAACATCAAAATCTTTAAAGGTTTTCTGCTGATAGAAGCAGTAGAGGACACAATTGCTTCTTTTTCTAGTTTCTGACAATACGTTTCTCAGACTTTCTTAGCAAGGACTCAGCAAAAAATCATTTTTTTCAATCCAGTTCACTTATTTATTCAAATTTTAGCATATTTTAGCAGAAGGTTTATACATATTACTCAGCCAGATCAAAAACTTCATTGCATGCAAGAATCAAACTATAAATAGAAGTTAGCTGATTACTGTGGTGCAGAGTAAGAAACATTTATACAGTATTCTGTCAAGAATCAAATTTAAGAATTCCAGGGAAGAAATAACAAACTAAAAGAGGATTTGACAACTGAAGAGCTAGTGAGTAGATTTTTTTCATAATTTTTCTCCAGACAAGAAGACCTGAGATTAGCCATAATATAGTTGCTCCCCACAAGGAAGTTGCAGAATGGCCAATGAGTTTGCATAGTTCCTTTTCTAATCTTTTTCAGAAATTGCTTCTTAACTGCTTTTCAGCTATTAGGAAGCTTTGAATTGACAAGTCTAAAAATACGGTAAGTTTCCTTCAACCCTTAATGAAAGAAGTTTTAAATACAAGTTTCAGGACTTAAAAAACCTTTTTTTTAAATAAGCAGCAAAAGGCTGATTAGAACTTGAATTTTGGAAAGTTACAAATGATTAATGGTCTAGATGGATTTGAAATAAATTTTTGGAATTAAGTATAAAGTTTCTTCCCATGCAAAAATGTTGTTGTTTTGTATTATTTTTAAAAGAATTAGGACTTTAAAAATTGGACATTAGAGGAAAGTAGAAGAGACTAAAGATTATAATTAAAGAAGACTTGAAATTGTTTATAAATACAGAGTAAAGCAAACTATTTTAATTCTGAGCTTATTGAAGAATATTTTTGAACAAAATATTTTTGAACCTGGATAAATAGACTGTGTATGTTATGTAAGAGGAACACGTTTTACCTGTCAAGAAAAGAAACCATATTCTAGGAAATTTTAAACTAAAGATCCAGATTTATAAAAGTAAAAGGAAAGAATATGAAGTTAGTTATCTCTGGTAGTCTTTAATGAATCTTTGTTGACATTAGAATTGAAATGATGAGTTTATAAATTAAGAGATGGGATATGGCAAAATGATCATTTGTTTTATCTGAACAGAAGATGATAAGTTGTTAAAATTGTTTATGTTTGTGATGAAGGGAGAAATCACTTATATATTTCTTTTCATTTTCTTTACTATAGTCCTATTTTTTATCTTCAAATTTTTTTCTTTATATTGTTTTATTGTTTTGTAATTTTAATTTCATTGTTGCAATTTTGATTTTTAATAAAAATTATTATTAGAAAAAGAACTTAAATTCAAGTTTTCATGCTATTGCCTCTGAATTAATGGATATAGGATGTGTGCTCAATGGCCTTGAAGATTACAGGTACATTCACATAAAGCTGTCTCTTGCTTCTGTTTTCTCAAATAAATTTAGGAGTGGGGATGGGGACTGCAGAAAAGAAAAGGGATAACCCACCTCTGGGATGCCCTGGGAAAAGTTATTCTCAATGACAGGAAAACAGAACATACTACATGTAACTGAAAAAAGAAATATATAATTTATAATAGAGATTACTGTATATTCCATTATGTCTAATAAATGTACAATGAGCCAGAGCCAAATTAAGACTGATCATGAAACCAATGGAATAAGTTGTCTTAAAAACACTTTCTCTTTCAGAGTACTCAAATAAAATTGGGTTGGTGTCCAACCTTATGTAACTTTAATAATATGGTTAAATATTTTCACAAAAACTCTCATAAAAATTAGTCCAAAACTCACATCATAAAGTGCATTTTTATGTATTTTACACTTCGTTGCATAAGGACAAAAGAGTCATTTGTATGATTATAATTAAGAAAATTCATTTGCATCTTTGGATGCTTCTAGCCTCTATATTGTTACACTGTTGATGTTAATGTGCATCCTATCATACAGAGATGCCAAAAGTAATTGAAAATTGACTGAATGCCATGCTACTTCAGTTTTTCTCCTGCAAATATATATATAGCTAATATTTTATGTGAATGTCCTGAAGCATAGTCTCTTAAGGGATTGTATTGATTGAAAGAGAAGATTTTTTATTGTTTATTATAGTTTCTTGGGATGCTAGAAAAATGCAATGTAGAATTTATGTAAAGCCATATTTCAAGACATAAAATATACCATATGTGTGAATGCTGAAAAATATACACAACATACTCGTGCATAGGACAATTACATATACAATTGGGCAAATACTTCTGAAACAATTGTTCGTTCTTGTCAAAATATCTTAACAGAACAAGTGATCTAAAGATGAAATAGTAACCTTTCACAGAAAAGGTAAGAGGCTATTTAAAAAATAATTGCACCATGTGTGCATATAACTCAGGCCTTAGAAACAAATGTTTTCAATGCTTTTTTAGGGAATTTTTATGCTTATTTTAGTTTGTTTGATTGTGTCCTTCCTGAAAGGCTTTTGATAGTATTCCAGTTGTTTCATGTTTGTGGCAGACTTCAAATTTGTTATATCTTCTGTGGGATTCTTACACAAATTAGGAGGTCTTCATAAGCAAGCATGCCCACATTATTTTTTATTTCAGAAGACTACTAGTGTCCCAATATATATGAATGGTTCGTTTCCCATCAGAGCCCTGGAATTGATAGGTATTGTTAGTTGGAACTATTCATTTGAATTATGTAAACTTGATCTGCTCTTGGCTTTTTCCTCTTGCCTCCATCAAAAAATATTTTTCCCTAACTATCATAAAATCAGTTGAGCAATTACTTTATAACTAGTCCAATTAGTTAATAAAAATGGTTGCTTTAGGTTTATCTGTGTCTTGCCTCTGTCTTACTATCCCTAAAATGATTCTCAATTGAACCTAGGGCGCAGTGTTCTTTAGTGTTTTTTTCACTGCCAAAGCAATACCATATTTTTTTCTTGAACTGATTGTCCCACTTCAGTTGCAATTCTTTATTTTCCTTTCTAATTTTTAATTTCTGTTTAATTGTTTTCAAAACCCTTCAGGGTTGTCTGCCTACATTTCTCAAAACCTTATTCTAATATATAGGCTTTCAGCGTTCAGCCTAATTTCCTCGATGCCAGCATTGTAGGAACAAACTCCCCTCAACTCTTATGGGTATAAACAGTGCATTTTCTCATTGGTAAATGCCAAACAATAGATAATAATTTATGATCCTCTATCTGGCAACAAGCTTTAAATGTGGCAGACAGGAGTTTTCATCTTGATATGATATGACAGCTTTTGAAAGATTCTTCTCTCTTCTAGATATTAATGTTGCAGCTGAGTTTTAACCCAGCATGGCTGAAAGATTGAATCCCTTGTCCAAAGACTGCTGGATTCTCCTCAGTTAGAGGAGAGGAGGGGACTCCTCGGGATGTCGTCTGCCGGGCACACAGGAAGGGACTCCTCGGGATACCATCTGCTGGGCAATGCCGGCTGGCGGTGCCCNACCGGCCTTATGGAATCAGCTTCCTTTGGGGCTTCGTTTGGCCCCCGATCTCCGCTCCTTTCGCCGCGATCTAATACCTGGTTGTTTGAACAGGCCAGTCTGGGCTGATTTCTGGGGTGTGTTGATGGGTTATTTTAATTGGTTTTAAATTTGGGCTTGTTGTGTTATTTAATCTGGTTTTATCTGTATTGTGTGTA